>JAAQRH010000494.1:0-45339 GCA_013186785.1 Fusarium pseudonygamai | reverse complement strand
GGTGAGGCTGGGCGCTGACGGTTCCCATAACAAGTTCTTTCCGCTTACTATTTTTCAAGGGTAGCATTTCTTACATTTCTCAGCTAAGCTTAAATCTTGTGACTGATAAAATTCTTCCATATGACGTCATTTTCTGCTTTGAGCAACTGAATGGGATTGATATTGACCGGGAATTGTTGGTATAAATGGCTGTCTCTCCCCGTTGAATCGTGAGAGAGCAAGCTTTGAACAGAGATCTCTTGTATAGCCAACTCCAGCTACTTATAAAGTTATTATTATTAAAAATGGATTCTTCTTCGAAAACGGGCTTTATGCGTGCTGTCCAGTGGGAGGGCAACGTCCGCGACATGTCTGTCAACATCATCCCACGCCCCAAGCTCATCGAACCAGAGGATGCAATTGTTCGTATTACCACATCCGCTATCTGCGGCTCTGATCTTCATATCTACCACGGCCTTTTTGGGACCGAAGAGAAGTTCGGCGTGGGTCATGAAGCCGTTGGAATCGTCGAGGAAGTCGGCCCAGCCGTGGACTTCTTGAAGCCTGGCGACCGAGTTCTGATTCTGGCCTTTGCGGAGGATGGGAACTTACTGCCCAAGCCTACAATGCTTGTGACGGATCAGCCTATTATTGGCCTTGGACTTGGTGGAATGTTCCATGGCGATACAGGACTACAAGGTGAGATCTCTTCCTCATTTATCTTTTCCTTCGTGCATCTGACACTTGCAAATAGCTGAGTATGCTCGCATCCCCTGGGCTGACTCATCTTTGGCGAAGCTTCCAGAGAAGCTTGATGACAAGGAATGGCTGCCTCTTACTGACGCCTTCCCTACTGGCTGGACAGCTATTGACTTCTCCGGCTTTGAAGCTGGCGATACTGTCGCTGTCTTCGGTGCTGGTGCCATTGGGCTCATGGCTGCATACAGCGCCATAATTCGCGGCGCCGCTCATGTCTACGTAATTGACCATGTTGCCTCGCGTCTCGCCAAGGCTGCTTCCATTGGTGCGCAGCCCATTAACTTTACCCGTGGAGGCAAGGCATCTGACCAGATCCTTGCTCTACGCCCTCAAGGAGTCACTCGGTCTATCGACGCGGTAGGCGAAGTCTGCCTCAATGATGACCTCAAGCCGCAGCAGGACTATATTCTCCGCGAAGCTGTGAAGATCACTACCTCCGGTGGCGGCATTGGTGTCATCGGAGTACATATCACTGCATTGGTCACCGAATTTGGTGGCAGGGGAGTAGTTAATAAGCCTGATTTGAAAGCTGAAATCAAGTTTCCGATGGCTGAGGCGTGGATCAAGGGAATCCGCATCCAAGGTGGACTTGTGGACATCAAGGGGAACATCAAGGCTCTAGTGGAGCTTGTGAAGAGTGGAAGGGCAAGGCCTGGTTTCATTTTCTCAAACGAGTACAGCTTGGAGGATGCACCAATTGCCTATAGACGATTTGAGCAGTGGGAAGAAACAAAGGTGACATTGAAGGGAGCCCGCAAGCCAAGCGATGAGCACGCCCTGGAGATCCGCAATGGCAGCAACGGAGCTCAAGCCACCAATGGTGCATAAAGAAAAGTAAAGATATGTAAGTCTTTATGTATTTACGGGGAGACTCAGTAGAAGTAAATAAGCTTGAGAGAATAGTTGGTTGGAAATACTCGGTCGCATTTCGCTGGGGCGTGTCAGACATGGCCAAAATATTATCAGCGTGCTTTAATGAGGCGACATTATACCTAACGCTGTCAGACGATAATCGCTGACCATGACAATCATCGTGACATAATATGGAAGAATGGAGTCTCGCTTGGATGAGTTTTCATAAGTGAGTCATCAAGAGCGCAGAACAGAGCCAGTTGAAAACGTGGGGGACAGGAATTTGGTAATGTTATTATAAATATGTACCTCAGTGATATCGCCGTCTTAGCTCAACCTTAGTGACACTTGTACCATCTGAAGAACATTGATCGTCCGATGAAGAGGCAATACGAAGATTTATGTCGTGCAGAATTTCGTTTAGGTACTTCGTCCAAAGCAGAAATAGCATTACAAACATTAGATCAAGCCTGCAGCTTTCAACACAAACCATTTTAGCTCTAGCTAGGTACATTTATACCATCAGAGTGAAGAGTTTCGTTAATTTATGACGATATCAACAGTCATGTGTTCTCAAGATTGGGACTATTAATATAAGCATGATGGAATTAGCGACTTCAATCATCCTGAAGCGGCCTAGGGAGGAAAGAAACCTTGGGACCCTGATCCTGGATCATGAAGATAACTTACCATAAGTATAGATTAGCTTTTGAGAATCCTATTTTGATACCCATCATCAAGCAAGGTCTGATGTTTTGTTGCTCCCCGATGGCGGCTTCAAAGTCGAGGCCGCTCCATGCGGGCATAAGGACGGAACCCGAATATCGCGGGGAACAATTCATCAGATTATCGTTATAGGGTCTTACAGTGACTAAGGAGAATGCACGGAAGCCTGTGTGATGTGTCACAATTGAGGGGAAGACATCCGAGTCAGTACGTTGGATGCATGCTCAAGTTTCGATTAAACGTGTTGGTGCATTCATCCGGGTCGTTCCATGATGCAGTGCCACCATACCATGCATCATTCGAGTATTCCGGGAGAAAGATGAATGAATCTATGCGGGTTGGGATAATAAACAGTAGAGACCATAAAATACTAATAGGACGACTTAAAGAGTCCTTTGCCAAGTGAGTATCTTAGCTCCAGACCATTCATTGTCTTCGCTTTCGACTCACTGCTACCATTGCACGGAATACACAATGACTTACTCATCCGAGAACTCGCTATCCTACACCCTCACCATCCAGGCCCTATTATTTACCCTTGCAGTTGTCTTCATCGTTTTGATATACGCATGGATCGCATATCTTCTCGGTAATGGCAGCCTTCGTCATGTCCCTGGCCCGTGGTACTGCAAGGTCTCCAGCATTCCACTGAGTATATATGAGATATTATGCCGCCGCAATGACCTTATTCTCGACTTGCACAAGAAGTACGGACCTATAGTCCAAATCTCACCAAATGAGGTATCGGTAGCCGATTTTGAAGCCACCAAACAGGTCTATGGAACAAAGGATCGTTGGGCCAAGAGCGACTACTTTGATCACTTTATGGGTTATGGCAGGCGTTCCATATTTGCGACCAAGCCCTATGAGTACCATCGGATCAAGCACAAGTACATTTCGTCATTCTATCAAGCAAAAACTATATACAAGCTTCCGGAGATTGAGGAGCATGTCAAGTCTCGCTCTCTAGCAGTGTTGGATCAAGTCCGAAACGGCGAAGATGTTGATGTTCTCAGTCTTACATCTTGGTACGCGCTTGACAACATAACCTTCCTGGTTTTCGGACCCATTCACCGAACTCATGCGGTGGACCAGACGTGCACTGAACGTGGAATCCTTGAGGGGTTGAAGTATCAACAGTTTGTCGGCCCGTTGCGTTATAGGTGCCCTCGGTTGTACAGATATGCTTCTCTCTTATTGCAGAGAGTTGGCACTCGGTTGCGATACCTCTCAATAGATGAGGAACTCCCGGATTGGTGCCAGAAGAAGTTCTTCGCTGCTCTCAAGGACCCGCAGTTGCATGAATCGCATTCTCTGGTACGTCATCTTTGGGAACTCAAAGAGGATGACGCTCAGGATGGGTCTATCGATGGTGCTTATATGGCAGCAGAGGTCCTCGACAATATCGACGCTGCCGAGGCCACTATCGCAGTGACTGCGACATATCTCATCTGGAAACTGACCGAGATGCCAGAGTGGCAGGACGAGATGCGCCAAGAGCTGTCTGCCCTACCTAAGCAAGATGATGGATATCCGTCCTTTGTAGACATCGATACTCGGGTCCCTTCACTCGAGGCATGTCTCCGTGAGGTTTACCGCATGCACCCGTCTTCGAGTGGGAAGAATGAAAGGGTTGTGCCTTTAGGAGGCCGCACACTGGCAGGAGTGTTTGTCCTCGAGCATACCGTTGTCACATCCTCTGTTCTGGCGTTGCACTATGATGGAGAGGTCTACTCTGACCCTGATAGGTTCCTCCCACGCAAATGGATTGAAGGGGGTGAGGAGGAGAGAAAGGCTCTTGACGCACAGTTAATCCCTTTCGGCTACGGAGGAAGAATCTGTTTGGGAAAGGCGTTGGCAACTATGGAACTCAAGCTACTCATAGCGAGTTTGTATCTCGAACATGAGAGCGTGGCAACCTTGGCGACCAATGCTGAGTCCATGAAGCAGTGCAGCACTCATGATGCGGTGCCAAGAGGGTTAAAATGTGTAGTCAGGTTCAGAAAGATGAAGACTAATGTAGCGATGGAATGAGGGCTACAGAATATTAACAATCGACATACTGGTTACACGTTGCCTCCACTAAACGAAACGTACATTTGCGGCTGATCACCACTACCTATGTGATACAATACATGTGGAAACAAAGAAAATTTCTATTGCCCGAGATAGTTGCTTGGAAGCCATGAGCTCTACTCTTTTCCGCCTCCTTTAACTTCGTGTAAGCCTCGTACAAGTAGGAACCATCAAAACAAAGAAAGATAACGCAGCCAGAAATAAGACAGTGTAGTTGAGGTAGCCAGCTGTCACACTATGATAATTACAAACGGCATAGATCAAAAGGCCTATCAGTAGGATTATCAGTCTTAGAAGACAAGAAGCCGCTTCTGCGACCCCATTGAGCAAACTAAGCTCTCGAGGACTGGGCGGCACCTCCTGCAAGCCAACGTAGACTGCCGTAACTGACATGTAGATAGCGGGCCCTATGACTGTCATCACGCCAAAAACGACTCGAAATAGGAAGAAACCAGGTTCGCTACCAGAGCGAACAAACGCATTCATGATGCTAAAACTCGAAAAGAAAAAAGGAAAAACAACCGGGCTTGATGAGATGATTCTCTGTGTGCTATAGTGTTGGTACAAAGCTGGATATATCATAAACAGCCAGCATGCTGCGAAAGCGCCCTGACAGATCATGTACAGCGTAATTTCGTGGCCTGACAATTCCAGGCCTCCTTGGCTGATGTCTGTGTATAGTGCGAGGATTGTCACGGCCGTGAAAGCAGGACCAAGGAGGCTTATATTGATGAACCTCGAAATTGTTCTACTGGCACCAGGAGACTCGATCAGATCTCCAAGCGATGTCCAGGATGGTTGTAGTGAGCTCGTAGATGCGGTATCATCCTCGGCCTCGTTGGCGTCACGTTGGGTATCCTCCACGAACAGTGCAGCGATAATGGCGCAAGCTGCACTCATGATTCCAATCGTAATTCCCGGAAGACAAAATGGACGTTGCTCCATAAAACAACTAGTTTTGAGAATGATCGAGGAGTGGCTGACTTGATTTGCAAGAGCATGGCCAATAACAAGTCCAGAGGCCATTCCAATATTTCCGGCAAAGGAAGATAGGCTGAATCCATGAGTAGCGTCTGTCTCCGTCATGCACCGTTTCCCGATCATAACGCGGATGACGACGTCAGCACCTGACACTATTCCCATGAAGCATCGACAGAGCGCCATTTGCCAAAGTGATGAAGTAAAGCCGAAGATGACCGAACTGATAGTCGTGCCAAGAAGAACGCAGATAAGTATCGTCTTGTCACCGAGCCTGTCTGCCATGGTGACCCAGAATATCGATGTCAGGCCCTGTGCAGCCAAAAATAGTACTTCAAAGAAGCCGACGTAGGTTCCGATATCAGTGGCCCGTGAACTGCTATTATGCTGTATCATCAGAGATACGTATGGAAAGATGGAGAAGTATGCCATCGTCACCATGAAACGCGCGTAGCATAGTAGAGGAATCTGTATCTTGGCTCGCAAACTCTTCTTTGTCCCTCTTCGCCTCCGACCATTATCGAGAATCAGAGGAGGGAATTCGATCAGGCTGCTGTAGGATGTGGACGCCTCACTGGAGGATAACAGAGGCGAAGTCGAGTTCATCCTGACCAGATGATCTGGTAGGCAGCCAGTACCCTTTACATTGATTAGATGTTCAAGTACGGTTGCTCGTGCTGGCCTGTCCCTCCATTTGGGTACCACGAGGGAAAAAGAATGAGGGATGCGGATGAGTGAGACGAAACATAGATACCGAATGGGCCGAAGAAAAATGGCTCAGAAGCTTTTATAGTCTTGGAATGTCGTTAAATGATGGCAGAATATTTCCGGAACATGCTGATAGTGATGATTGGTTATAGTGGGTGTAACACGGGTTTAGAAAAGTCAAACTGATAAGACTGAAGGTAGTCAACGAGCAAACGAATGGTCGAGACTCAAACCAAGAACTGTCTAAGACCCAACATGATAATATCACTGGCTAGCAAAGTTTTAAACTTTTGACTACGAAGCATTTCGGTAAAGCACACAAAACGCGAAAACGCCCAGCGAAAAGAATTGGAAGTATGACTTACCGAGGGAAATGGTATTGACCCGGTGCCTAGTTCCTCCGGCGAAGGCGCCACTACTAGCCACTGTTTGGTGCCAGAAAGTTATATGAATGGAGGGTTCACTTTTCATCGGTTGCTTTCGGTTTTAATGCGTAGATGCCGAGGACGTTTAGATAAACTAAAGGGGTTCTGAACAAAACTGCCTCTATGATAACCTTTTCTTTAGCTTGCCAAAGGTATATGTCTGCAGCCAGTGCAGTCCGCGGTGAATGGTTCTTATCGTCGTTTTGAGACCGGTCATTCTGACAAATCACTATCACTAGGTCTTCAGCTCAAATCTCTGGGGGCTTGTCGTTCAATTACCTTTGAACGAAAACGGCAATATGTTCTTGGACTGTCAATTGTCCCTTTTAGTAGGTTGTGGAGCGATATCGGGCTTTCTTTGATCTATCAATTTGTAAATCGGCATATCGCGATGGACGTCTGTGAGAGCGCTACTAGCATGATATGTTATTTAATGGGTTATGTGTTATTTTCATTCTTCAGATCGAAAGAGTCATTCAGATTGACAAGGTGAGTCATTGAGCCCCGCAAGCAAGTCAGCGCAAACTCCACCTGTCATGAATAGGGCGCAGAGCTACTTCATCATAAGAGTAGTATAAATAAGATGGAACCATCGTAAAGTCCCATGATCTGAGATATTGCATGGTCCTGTCCTTTCTTTTGAGGGACTGTACATTGGTTATTTTCACCAACATTGAAGTTTCGTTATTCGGTATGGCCTCCTCACCGGAAATCCGTCGTGCGTCTTCTCAAGGTACTGAGTTATGAAGATAGCTATTGGTTCCTCTATTAATTATCGCGGTAGATATTTCTGCTGTCTTGAGCCTGATACGTGCTGGTGCAGAGGAGCAAGCACCAGGAACCGTCGTCACTGCAACTCAAGAGTCTCTCGCCAGGACACTCCACTTATCAGACGTGACCGACTCTCCTGAATACCGTATCGGACATCCCATCTTAGCCTTCTCGCCGGATGGGAAACCTGCTGGACTATTGATCTACTTCTTCAACTACACGACATGGGGGGCTGCTCCTGGAGTCTGCATGGAGGAGATTTACGTCGTCCCAGAATACAGACCTCACGGATACGCGCGGAAGTTGGTCGAAGCTATGACAGTAGCGGCTAAGAAAGCGGGTTGCGTAAAGATGGAGTGGCTCTGTTTGAAGGACAACGCGAGGGCATTGAGATTTTACGAGAAGCTTGGGGCTAAGAGAATGGAGAATTGGACGGTGCTGAAGGTTGATGAGGCTGGAATGGATCGTTTGTTATAGTGGTTATAGTTGGCCACATCCGCCCGTAAGAGAAGTACATCTGTAGGCCCAGATCAACAAGTATTTGTGCCCCCAGTTTCAGTCAACAACTAATAGCTCCTATACAATAGAGATGTTTGTAGTACTAAACACCAGAATCCTCCTGCTCAATCGACGACTCACTCTGGAAAGTACTCCAGCCATCGCAAACATCCGAAACATAACTCGATGTAGAGATATTAGCAATCTCACTTGAACGCTCGAGGAACTGCAACGCAAATCCCTCAGATGTATGCCAGCCTGGAGGTCCACAAAGTCAGCAATGCTACAGATATAAGAACTCTTTGACTTACCGATATGGCAGTGGCAAAGCCAAACGCCAGGGTTGTCAGTCTCCCAAGCCATGACCAGATACCCGTTGGCAGGCAGCATAGCCGTGTCCCGTCGAGGAGGGTTATCAGTATTCAAGGTGATAGATGAAGAATAACTACCAGTCCCCTGAGCCAAGATAAAGAAGTCATGTCCGTGGAGATGAATGGGATGAGGCACTGGTAGAGTCGTCTCAATCACAAAGTAAACCCATTGGTTTCCCTCGCTGAGTTCGATCACCGCATCATCGGTCTCAAAGTCCGTTGTATCATTGAGGACCTGGGCCAATGTAGGGTTTGCCCAGTCCACCAACATACTGGTGCTGTTGAGCATCCACTTGAACAGACCAGCAGTGTTCTTGCCAACTGTAGCTGTCTCAAGATCATTCCAGTTGGCATCTTTAACTGTCTTGGATATGTATGGCACGATATTATCCGTCTCGTCATCGCACCCGTCGGTGTAGTCGTAGGCAGTAGTGGACGGCGTACCGGGACTGTCTCCATAGTAGACGATGCCCTTGATGTTATCGGTGGAGTCGTTGTCGGAGCAGGCGGCTTGTGGGATGGCGCGCATCCAGAAGTTGTCGGCGACGTCAGCTTGATCTGCAGTGACTATGATATCGTAGCGTTGGCCTATAAAGGTTAGTTACTTCCAAAAGAGATAAAGTAAGAACACTCTTACCCATGCCCAAGTCAAGAACCGTGGTTTCGTATGGCTCGATCGGTACAAGATCTGCTGCGATCACAGTCAAGGTATGGTTGTCAATCGAGAACTTCCAGTGAGTGTCAACTGCTGCATTGACAAGTCTCATACGGTAAGAAGTGCCAGACTCAAACGAAACATTGAAGCGAGTGCCCGTTTGGGAGGAGCTATCGTCGTCCCCGTAGACGTTGGTACCGTTGATGAGGCCATTGTCCAGAGTGGGAGGTCCCTTGGTCTCAGCTGAGCTATACAACTCATCGACAGTCTGGTGGTCCCAGTCATTGAGAAACACCATGCCAAGGTCTTCATCATAGTCTGCCGTAGCAGGACCGTTGATGATGATACCGCCGAAGATGCCTTGCCAAGCCTGCAGAGCCCAGTGGGAGTGATACCAAGTCGAGCCATACTGGGTGGCCTTCCAGGTATAAGTTACTGACTCCCCAACAGCAAGGGGGCATTGAGTGATGGATGAGACACCGTCATACTGGTTGGTGTAGTTCTGACGAATACCATGCCAGTGCACGCTGGTCCCATTCAGTGAAGTGCTGAGAGAGTTTGTGACATGAATGACAACAGTGTCACCCCAGTCAGCAAAGAGAGTAGGTCCAGGAATGGTACCGTTGATAGCCATGGCTGAACGAGAGTAGCCATCAGGGGCAACAGTAACGTCCGTCAGCTCTAGCCAGTACTCGCGAGTGACACCAGTATCTACAGCTTCAGTGCTGTAGTCCGTGTCAATGGAGTAGTCGCACCACTCTGAGCGAGTAGAAGCAGTGTTGCCACTACAAGTGGCGCGGCTTTCCAGCTGTTGAAGGGGGCTTCGAGCTTGAACTTGGCTGAGGCAGAGAATGCCAGCCGGGAGAAATTGCAAGAGCTTCATTTCTGCCGACACAAGCTGAGTCTCAACAAAGGGCTTCGAATACACAGAAATATAATGCTAGAGGAGATGATAAAGAGATCTGAATGATTTGTATTGCTTTAAATCTCTATTCTTCTCCAATGGCTCATTCTTAAATATTCCAATCCAGCCCTCGAGTTGTCCGTTTAGGAAGCTCATCTACCACTCGTAAAACAGACCTATCAAGATCTACAAAAGGACATCTCGTATCACGGAGCTCTTACAAACGGCGTGTTATGATAAGTCGTCGTCACTGCCAGAAATGAAGTCTCGTGAAGACACTCGCACGTTTCACAACTGCCGGGACGATCACGGAAGTTTACAAACGCCGGCCGCCCACATTCCGTGTCCTCCGCATACGCTTAAAAAGAACTTTAGTAGTGGAGCGATCTCGTGAGTAGATAGGAAACACCAAAGAACAAATAGGATTGGCTGGAGGACAAATTTATCGTCACATCGGGGCGGGCTGGTCCGTTCGGAGGATTCCAGGGACGGGAAGGGCTGTGGCTTGCCCCGTTTCCGCGTCAGCGTTTCGTTGGCAATAAGACCTCGAGATATCTATAAACGCTCCGTTATACCGATTACGTATTCAATGGGGCACCGTCTTGTGGGTTCACAGCCACAACACTCGTATTGGTCTATAAACGCGTCTTGCTATCATATAATCTGCATAGTTGCCCCATTCTTCTCCATCATATCGGCGATACAGTATCCTGAAAAATGCATCATCTTAGACTCACCACTTTTGTAGCGTCTTTCCTGGCGACTGCTGCTACCGCGACCAAAAACACCGGTCCCTTTTCTCTTTACGCTTATGGAACTGGGGTTGGCGGCCTTCCCATCTTTTCTTCCGGCGGTATGTTGTTTGTCCATCACTTCGCGAGACATGCTTATAGAAACTATTAGATGAGGTCTTTGTTGGAAACTTCAGCAAAGTCGACGACTCTGAGGCAGCCCCAGTTCAGTGTAAGCAACCCGTCTTCCAGCTTGAATCTTGTTGACAGTGTCCAGTCACCATAGGAGATGATGCCTGGTATGCATCTCCAAACACGACTGGCTATGCCAAAGGACGTGAGCCGAGCTGGTCCAACCTTACTTTCGCCGTCCCGGGACCGTCATCGCCTTCTCATAGTGTCAGACTGTTCAATAGCACGGCCAATACCGATGGTTATGTATCTGATCTGATGACCTACGGTTCTTTTGTCATGGTCGAAGAGGATGGGCAAATGACTTCTCTTTGGTATGCTACGCCATCAGATATCGACGGTGTTTATGTCATTGGTTGGAATGCTTCAGATGCTGGCCATTCTGACGATAAGGTCACCATTACACTTAAGATGACTGCGCCGTCCAACCCCAAGCCCATGGATCAGTGAGTGGTTTACTCTTAGGGGGCCATGCACGCCGTTTGTGTCTTCTTACGATATATCTGTGGGGGTGGAGGAGCTTTCCCGGTATAGCTATTGGTTCGAAACAAACTTTCAATTCTCAAGCAGAAGTCTATTAGTCTTAGATCAATAAAGAACAGGCCTGTGATAGGCAGTGAAGGTCTTAAGTCCAAACAGTACTCAGCAGGCACTTGATGACCCTCGGAGAGCAAGAGGACCTCTGGTCCTTAGTTGTAGACAGCTGAAGCAAGGGCCGCAAGGCTCTTCCGAATTTCCTCAGTTTGCCCAATACTTCCATGAGTACCGTCGTATTGATTCAACTGGCGAAGAGAAAACGAATCTACCGATCAAAGTCTAAACCGGCGAGCCACTTATCGCGCTGTAAGTAGCCCAGTACTCTCTTGATTGGTCAGATGAAACCCAATGCGCGATTTACGTAGTTTTTTAATTAAAGGTGAAACTGACCGCTACCTTCAAATCAAGAAATCGAGGCTCTTTCAAAGCTTAAATGTTCGTTGTGACCAATCTTCGCTTTGTACAACATTAGTCTAGAGATCCTAGTGGAGCATCTTACGTCACGTGAGAGACATCGAGCTGCCATACAAAGAACGGCACGAACTTGTTTATTCCTTCCGGCATTTAACTCTTAGAATACTTGTTGATTCTTGGTACCGTTGCATCTCCAGCGTTTGTTCTGACCATGGAGGCACCAAAGGCAGTTGGGTGGACAACTCCGACAGCGACCCCATCCATTGATACTGGTCGAGTTGTCTTCACGGCCGGAAGCACTATCGTCGTTGACGCGCCTGCTAAACAGGTCTTTGATACCATCGTTGGATTTCGAAGATACAGCGAGTGGAATACTTGGACTCCCAGACTCACATTCAACGACACTGAGGCTGCAGAAGCGGTAGAGGCAGGCGACAGCGGCATTCTGGAGGTTCTGAGCGATGGCAGCGACGACATCATCAAAATCCCAATTGAGGTAGTGTTCTAGTGCACCAGATTAACTTTAACTTTGACTGATGAGGATGCAGATCCTGGAACTAAGCTACGGGGAGCAAGAATGTAAGCTGGCGTGGAAGAGCAATTACCTTCCCTGGTGGGCTGCAACCATTGAACGGGTCCAAATCGTCATTGCCAAGGGACCAGATGCGTGTGAAGTCAGGAACTGGGAGTCTATGGGAGGTCTTGCTGCATATGCGATGAAGCTCTCGGGGGTATCAAAGCAGCTTGAGGCAGCTAATGTGCGGTACCTTGACGAACTAGCGGCTTTTGTGAAAGGTGGTGTGACCAAGAGAGTTGCGCCCGCGGAGGCTTGATGGTGATGTTGTTGGGCCTCAGACGGTAATGAGCGTGGGGCAAAGAAGAGAAACAGGAATCATGGTTGCTCGAGGCAGACAAAGATCACGCTGCTCGAACGCTACGACAACGTAGCCGGCAGCTTGTTCGAGAAGATGTGCACGAGAAATTACACTTGGGCACGGTAACAACCACGGTCAGATCATTGAATTCATGTAATAAAGGCATTGGATGACATTAGAAAGTAGCACTACGTTATTATACTCATAAACTCCTCCTCGTTAAACCCAATTTAAGAAGACTCCACATCCAAGCCTTTGGTGCTCTGGTCTTACTCCTCTCCGTTAGGCTCCTTGCAGTATTATTAGAAGAGGATCCTCCTTCACCGTTGTTATCCCAATGTCCCAGGACGTGTTCAAGCAAAGTCGAGTTTCCAATCGAAGTGCCAAAGATATCGAGAAGGGAGCCTTGGTTGGCATCTAGCAAGCCACCAAGAACATCGCCCAGCAGGGTGATCACTGGGAAGGTGAACCTGATATGCTTGTTGTTCAAAACTCCTTCAATGTACTTGATGTGCTGACCGCCAGCAATGGTGGTGTTGCCTGTCGCGTTAAACTCCAGGTAGCCATTGCCAAGAGGTCCCTTCTGAATATCGAGGATCTCAGAGAGGTTGGGAACCAGCTGGTCGAAGTAGAAGTTTCCGTCAAAAGGTACGGAATTGTTACCTGGCCAGAGCTGCAAGTCCCAAAGATTGATGAGACCGAGTCTAATGTCGCCCGACATGACGTTGAAAGTCAAGTTGCCAAGTCCGAGTCGGAGGACTCCGGAGTTGGGGATGTTGAGCATTCCCTTCATGTTGCTCTTCGTCGTGCGATTGGAGTTGAGATCAAAATCTAAGCTCTTGAGCGCAAAGCCGTCAAGGTAGTTGAGGGAGGCAATGTCGACAGTCTTCTTCAGACTGCGGTGATACTTCAGAGAGCCAAGCCTAATCTCAGGCTTTCCCTCCAGCGACAATTCGGCCTCGGGTTTGTCGAAGAAGACATTGAACCACTTTGTCAGCTCAGTCTCATTTGTCACCAGGAGTGTCTGGTTGGTGACAGTGACATTGGTGTGGCTCTTGATGTGAACCTCTGGGAATTTAAGCTTGAAGAATGAAGACACTGGCTTCGTCTCCTTGCTGTAGAGGAAAAGATCCACTGGTTTGAGAGTCGCAGCGATTGGTGTTTTTAATTCTGTCTCGATACTCATGTTCACTTCGGTGGGAGATAGGACCTGTAAGGCGCCGCCACGGATGGGGAGCTTCTGGTCATTGAGAATGTCCTGGATGATTGCGGGAATGATGACAGTGAAACTGGGGCATTGTCAGAAGACGTGCTCCGTCATTCGATGGAATGAGACTCACAGTAGTGGCAGTAAAATGGCGAGAAGAACAGCGATAAGTAAGAGATACCACCACTTGTATCGCCAGAAATGACCCTTCACCTTTTGCCATTTTGTTGGGCCTGTAGCGACCTTCTCATCGCGAACATGGTCGTCGGAAGAGGCGTCGTTGCTGGCAGCATCAGCAGCCGGCGCGTTCTGTTCGCCAGCAGCATTTGTTGTCTCTGCAGGCGCAGAAGTATCAGCGCCAGCTGCTGTAGGCTCTCTTTCAGAAGTCATTGTAATTGACTGAGACAATGCAATTGAATCGACAGCAAACAATTGCAATGGTCGCCAATACTTCAGAGAAAGAATGGGATGCTCCACAGACGACTCAGACTTAAGGCAGAACAGCGAGGGTCTTAGGCCAAGACCTGCCCTGAATTTGGTCGCCCAAGCGCGAAAGACGGGCCTCTAAAGTTATACCAGGGTCCGCCAAACTATCGAATGCACTAACCAGGCCCATCCCAGCTGGTGCCGTCCTGCAAATTCTGATCTGCAAGCGGGGTATAGCACTAAGAGACCGGGGGCCAGGATGTGAATACGAACCAGACTCGAATCTGATAAGTGATGGGCAGAAGATCCGGCACATGACCATTTCCCCTCACTTTCTCTGCAGAGTAAAGTGTGTGCATCCAACAGGTTTGCCAAATCCCCAACGAGTCTAGTTTGCGATAGCTCCCAAAGCTTTAGTTAGGTCTTCAACCGAAAGCCGAGAGAGATGCTTTGCATGTGTCAAGATTCTGGGGAACTTAGTAGCTTAGCCTGGGGACTTGACTTGAAGGCCTGGAGGAAACGGTTTTGGACAGGGTTGCGAGTAAGTTACCAGCGAGCCAGGCTCCCACGTCTAGTCAGGTTACAGGCGGACCAAGCCCCCCATGCTCTTCTGTAGGCCTTGTCACCCGCGACAAAGCAAGTAGCGGAGTCTCACCGAGACATACCGAGACAAAATGGCACCTTGTTGCGCTGATGATGATAGAGGCGTGTCCAGAACAGCCGTCTACGCGAATGCATGTCACCACCTTATCGGAAATGGCGCGTGTTATTTTCGCTCAATGACGCTGGTAGCGCTAATACTCCAAAGGAACGAGATCTACTGTAAACGGCATGATGAATTGATGTTGCAGTGCGGCGTATGCCGACGGGTACTACGCTGCCATGCGTAAATCATCCGACGTCTGTCTTATGCCAGGACGACTATAGTGAGATCTTGCAAGCATATTCACTCGACAGCGCTCTTAGAGACGGATAAAGACAGTTTCATTATGGCACCTAGAGGCGCATTCATAGGGTATCGTATACGTCAAATATCCAAACTCATTAATACATGATTAAACCATCCCATCACGTAACCCTGTTCGTAATCCAATTATCGCATTAAGACCGTCCCACGAGCTCCTTGAGTACCGCATGTACCAAGTCTCCAACTGTTGCAACAAGCTAGAAATACAAGTTAGCATAGTCTCGTAGTAGAATCGTGATGTTTGACTTACAGGTGTCGCGTCTCCAATGAGTTCCGATACTTGGCTGACGAAGTTCTTGGTAAGGAGATCTTCAGCATTTCCAACCAAGCCGAGAAGACCCTTGATGGTCTTGGGGTTAAGGAATGGCACCACTGCATCGACAATGCCCTGGACGTCAATCTTCTTCAGGGCCTTGAGCAGAGGTTTGGCAGCGTCGACAAGACCAGTGAGATCAAGACCATCCAGCTCCTTGAGCAGAGGCTCGATAATCTCAAAGAGCTCTTCAAGGTCGAGCTTGTTCAATTGCTCAATCAATGGCACTGCGCCCGAAATGAGGGTCTGCGTTTGGTTGACGAACTTGGCTGTGAGGAGATCCTCTGCGTTGTCCACCAGACCGACAATACCCTTAATGCTCTGAGGTGTGAGAAGAGGCTCAATTGCCTTGAGCAAACCATTCAGGTCAATATCGTCCAGAGTATCAAGCAGTGGCACAAGCTTGTTCACCAGCTTGACGAGATCGATCTTCATGAGAGCATTGAGAAGTGGCTTGACCTTCTTGATGAGATCTCCCAAGTCAATTTCGCCAAGGGCCTCGAGAAGAGGCTGGAGCTGTTTGATGAGCTTCTTGAGATCGATGTCGCCAAGCGCCTCAACAAGAGGTACGGCGTCACCGATGAGAGTCTGGGTCTGATTGACAAACTTGGGTGTGAGAAGATTCTCAGCGTTACCAAGAAGATCCATAATGCCCTTGACGCCCTTTTGTGAGAGTAGCGGCGCAAGTGCGTCAAAGATACCCTTGATGTCCAAATCGCTGATCTCATCGAGAAGAGGTGATAGTTTCTTGACAAGCTTGACAAGATCGATCTTGCCAATCTCCTTCAGTAGAGGACCGACCTGGTCGAGCAATTCGGGCAGATCAGCGTCATCCAGCGAGGAGATCAGGGGAACAGCGCCAGAGATAAGCGTCTGAGTCTCGTTGACGAATTTAGATGTCAACAAATTCTCGGCGTTATCAACGAGGCGCACGATGCCCTTGATCGAGTCCTTGGTGAGAAGAGGAGCAAGAGAGCTGAGAATGCCCTCAAGATCAAGCTTGCCGAGCGTCTTGAGAAGTGGTTCAACCTGGTCGAGCAAATCCTCAAGGTTGAGCTTGGACACGCTAGTAATAAGAGGTCCAGCCTTGGAAATGAGAGACTTAGTCTGGGAAACGAAGTCCTTGGTGAGAAGGTTCTCCGCGTTGTCAAGCAGACCGACGATGCCATTGATGGAGTCCTTCGTAAGAAGTGGCTGGACTGCACTCAAGATGTCCTGAAGCTTAAGCTTGCCGACTTCCTTGAGGAGAGGGCCGACTTGATCGAGCAAGCCAGCGAGATCCGCCTTGTCAAGACTGTCGAGAAGAGGGGAAGCCTTGGAAATGAGAGACTTGGTCTGAGAGACAAACTGCTTGGTAAGGAGGTTCTCGGCATTGTCGAGGAGTCCAACGATGCCGTTGATGGAATCCTTGGTGAGAAGAGGTGCGACGGCACTGATGATGTCTTGAAGCTTGAGTTTGCCAACCTCCTTGAGAAGAGGACCGACTTGATCAAGCAGACCCTTGAGATCAGCATCATCCAAGCTGTCCAGAAGAGGCGAAGCCTTGGAGATGAGACTCTTGGTCTGAGAGACGAAGTCCTTAGTGAGCAGGTTCTCGGCGTTACCCAAAAGACCGACAATACCCTTGATCGAGTCTTTGGTAAGCAGTGGTGCAAGCGAATCGAGAAGACCCTTGAGATCAATCTTGCCGAGGCTGACAAGGAGCGGGCTGGCGTTGGAGATGAGCTTCTTGGTGTCGTCTACGAAATCCTTGGTCAAGAGACTCTCGGCATTACCCAACAATCCAACGATACCCTTGATGGAGTCCTTGGTGAGGATAGGTGCAAGGGCATTGAGAACACCAGCGAGATCAATCTTCTTCAACTCGTTGATGAGAGGACCAGCGCTGGTAAGGAGAGACTTGATGTTCTTGACGGTCTCCTTATCGAGTAGATCTTCAGCGTTGTTGAGAAGACCAACGAGACCTTCGATGGCGTCCTTCTTGAGGATGGGGCCAAGTGCATCGAGAATGCCCTTGATATCGAGATCAGACAGCTTATCGATGAGAGGTGATGCGCTAGACAACAAGGTCTTGATGCTCTTGACGGTCTCTTTGGAAAGCAGATCCTCGGCGTTGTTGAGCAGACCGACGAGGTTCTGGATGGCCTCCTTCTTCAAGATGGGGCTAAGAGCATCGAGAAGACCCTTCAGATCGATGTCGGCGAGCTTGTCGATCAGAGGAGAAGCCTGAGACAGTAATGTCTTAATGCTCTTCACAGTATCCTTCGACAGAAGATCCTCCGCGTTGTTCAACAGTCCAACCAAGCCCTGGATAGCCTCCTTCTTCAGGATCGGGCTGAGAGCGTCAAGCACGCCCTTGAGATCGATATCCGAAAGCTTGTCAATCAAGGGCGATGCTTGAGATAACAGGGTCTTGATACTCTTGACAGTATCCTTGGTCAGAAGGTCTTCGGCATTGTTCAAGAGGCCGACGACACCCTGAATAGCCTCCTTCTTCAGGATGGGGCTCAAGGCGTCCAGAACACCCTTGAGGTCAATGTCGGAGAGCTTCTCAATCAAGGGAGATGCCTCAGTGAGAAGAGTCTTGATGCTCTTGACGGTATCCTTGGTCAGAAGGTCCTCGGCGTTGTTCAAGAGGCCGACGACACCCTGAATAGCCTCCTTCTTGAGGATAGGGCTCAAGGCATCAAGAACACCCTTGAGGTCGACATCGTTCAACTTGTCGATCAGTGGAGACGCAGCACCGATAAGGTCTTGCGTCTGGTTCACAAACTTGGCCGTCAACAGAGTCTCGGCGTTGTTGAGTAAGCTCACAATACCCTTGATAGAATCGCTCGTAAGAAGCGGCTGCAGCGCTTTGAGGACTTCTTCAAGGTTGAGCTTGGTGAGTTGTTCGAGAAGTGGGGAGATGTCCTTGATGATGGGGGAGACTTCGCCGAGAAGACCCTGGATCTCATCGACGGTCTTGGCGGTGAGAAGATCGCCAGCGTTCTTGAGTAGAGTGACAATGCCCTGGATAGACTCCTTCGTGAGAAGTGGGTCCAAGGCTGATAGAATGCCCTCGAGATCAAGGCCGGTGAGCTTCTTGAGAAGAGGAGCAAGCTCGTCGAGAAGAGGTGAGACGTCACCAATGAGGGCCTGGGTCTGGTTGACGAAATTTGGTGTCAAGAGGCTTGCGCCATTGGTGAGAAGACCGTCGATGTTCTTGAGGTTGTCGTCGGTGAGAAGCTTGAGAACCTTGGAGACGATACCAGCGATATCGACATCTTTAAGCTGGTCGACAAGGCCCTTGAGGTCAAGTTCGCCAACAAGATCCAGCAAAGGACCTGCTTTCTCAAGCAGACTTCTGATCTGGTTGGGTACGGGAGGCTTCAATGTGGCTGCGAGATAGACCATAGCATCATGTAAGGCATCAAGGAACTCGGCTGTTAGGAGATTCTTGAGGGCTTTGAGGAGATCTCCCAACTCGCCGAGTGCGTCTGTCAATCCCTTGATGCCATCGCCGAGGTCACCGAGACCATCAAGACCAGGAATTGAGACAACGCGGCTTGAACCGCCGCTATCTGAATCTGAGTCATTATCTGATCCAGACCCGGAGCTAGAGCCGCCAGATTTTGAGCCAGAGCCAGAGGTAGTATTTTGTCGCCTTATCAGAACAGGTGCGTGAGGAAATCGATCACTCTTGAGCAGTGTGTTCAATTCCTTTAACGCGTCTGTGAGTTCTGATCGCGGTACAAGCGCGAGGTTATGCTTCTCCAAAAGCTCGACCAATTGGCCCGAGAGCTCCGGTGCGGAAACAGTCTTTGGCTCAGGGGCCGCAAGACTAAATGGCGCAAGCACCGAGAGGAGCACCGTTGAGAACCTCATAGTGTGACAATTGAAAGAGAAGATGAGATAAGGAAACCAGAGTGAACTGTCTCACTATCACAGCTTGACTTGACTTGTACTGTAGCGAGAAGAAGGGGGGGAGAAGAGATAATCAGGCTGCCAAGGGTTCGTTTAAAGGAGGCTCTTTATCTCAGCCAGTCAACACACACGGATTTGCTTTTCGGGAACGTTGCAGGCACTCCACAGCTGTACCCCAGAAACCATGGACGATACCGCGGCAGGGAAATTGGTGCTGGAGGGGTAGCTGTGACGATCCCTGCTGTTCTGGCCAGGAGGAGGTGAGCACCCCTGTACCTCGCAAACTATTGCGCTTTGGGCACGAGGCTTTGCATCATTATCAGCCCTTTTGCACGGTCTCGTGGACAAGGTTCCTGGTCTAGCTTCTGGGGTTCAAGCATGGGGGGCCAGGACAGCGCAGCTGGGTCCGTTGGTGATGAGCGCCACGGGTCAAAGCGCACTGCGACGGTCAAGACGCTAGACAGCACCGCTAGGACGTGACTGTACAGGGGCCGATTGGATACAAGAAAAACCGAGGATGAGTTTGGTGGCAGAGTGCGCTATGATTTCTTGGATATTTACGGCATGGACTCGGACAGTGGGGATGAACGTTCAGATGATAGCGTCGGGCCGTAACGTTTCAAGTAAGGTAATGCACTGACAGGTCTAGATGAGGAAACATCTTGGCAAGAATCGAGGTCAATTGACTCAAGTTGAGTGCGGAAAAAACAAGCTTACTACGGAACTGAATACGAATAACACTCTAAACTAGGCAATTAACTAATTATCGCGCTGCCTTGAAATCAACACCTCCAACCCTATTGACCACTCCCGCTCGGTGGTAGTAAGTACCAGACCTAACGTATGGGTCCAACTTCCAGTAGTTCATCTGTAGCAATTGAATCAACTCATCTCGCCTCTCGTGCGCTTCCTTGCCAGCATCTGTGTCAGGATTTGTGCCAATCCAATCAACAGTCGATCGATTGAACGACTCAATCAATTCCTGTCGCTCAATCTGTATCTTAATCTTCTTCTCCTCAGACTGCATCCTCTCGTTCTCAGAGGGCACAGGTTCTACGTATTTGTACTCCCAAGGGTCTTCACCACCATAAGACTTCTGCAGGTTCTCCTTGGCGATGAACTTGAGAAGGCCCTTGGTACCGCTGGTGAAGTGGACCTTGGATGCGACGACAGGGTCAAGCCAGTGCTTGATGACGGTCCAGACACCTGGAAGGGATTAGCATGTAAATAGAGTTGGAGGTGACAGAGTGTCAAGCTTACCCCAAAACACGAATGGCGCATTGTGCACAAGCACTACCGAGAGGGTCTCGGGGTAGCGCTTCTCAAGAATATCGACGAGGAACTTGACGACATGAAAGTCCATGTTGCGAAGACCGAAGCCTGTGAGATCAAAGATCAAGCAGACCCTGTCTTGCGGCTCTCTTGCCATGACCCTCAAGGTCTCGATATTGTGCAAGACATATTCTTCCATAGACTCGGCAGATTGTTTGTGGGGATCGTGAAGGCGGACTCTGATGACGTAGATGGGATAATTGTCCTTGTCTGTTCCTCTGACGTAGCTCTTGCCTGAGCGATACTGCGCCATGAATGACTCTTCGTCGGTAGTGAGGGTCTTCTTCAGACCGACAGCTTCGCCGCCTCCGATAATGGTCTTCTGGATCTGTCGCTCGTCGCGCCAGTTGAGAGCAGAGACAAACATGTCAACGGCCTTGTTGACATCCCAGTCGCGCGCGCGAAGAAATCGCAGGAGCGTGGTGTCAGGATGATCGGCCATGATCGACTCCCAGAGATTCCGTGAGAAATGATCGGAATCTTTGTTCTTGAGGTGTTGGAGATATTCGTCTGTGTTGTCTGGAGCATCATGCGTGATGTTCTCATTTCCGCATAATCGCAGAATATGGACCCAAGCCTCTTGGAGGCTCTTCTTTTGCTCAAGGGTGAGGTTACCCCTGGTGCCTGGCTCAGATGAAGAAGACATTGTGATATCGAGAGTGCTGACTGATGAGAATGAGTTGTTTAGAAAGCAGGTAAAGAGCTCGTTCATGAAGAACTTACGATTGTGAAGATCTTTGCAAAAACTTCAGTTTTCAAGAAGTCGTCTAGTTATCAGTATTGCGATGAAACAAGCAAACATGAAACGAATCACGGCGTCGTTGACATCAGCAAACATGAAGATGGGCTTCCTCGGCATGGAGTGGAACTAGATGTACTAGACTAAACTAGAGCAGCGATGATCAATTTGGGGACAGGGTCGGAAGGTGGCCCTGAATTGGGAAACGAGCAAAAGAACGCTATGACATTCCTAGATTGCGCCCATCCATCTCGTCCTTCGGCAATGCGATGCTCGCAAGCCATGGCATCTGGGGCTAATGCACCCCGCACGAGGATGCCCCAGAAGGCCCCAGACGGGAGCCAAAAGACGTCACACGCAAGCTTTGCCGGATTGCGGGGGAAGATATTGCGCTATTGGGGACAGAAGCTGGGAAATTGGGCACCTCGATCGAGTTTAGCTGAGGGGATCGTGGTTTTGATGCGTGGATCGGCCAAGTGAGTTGCTGAACTGGCGTGAATGTGGCTGCTTCTTGACAGTTGAGCTACCCACGTTACTAACTATGCATGCATGCATGCACATCGCACAGACTAGATTTGGAATCGACATGTCTGAGTCCACGAGTCAAGCAAACTATCGCTTCCTTAAAGTTCTGACCGACATCGACCACTTTCACTTCTTTTCTGATCAACCCTCTTCGGTCGATTTCCGTTCTTATCGTCGTGGCTGTCGGGTGGCTTGCGAGCGTTGGTCACCTTGGGAATAGCTTACCCTGAAGTCTGCAAGAAGCGGTACGCCATTCCACTTGCTTCACGTCGTTCGTTTGGGGTGATGGTGCCTGCGGATCGTTGAATCAATTGATTGGCACATCGCAAATATTGCTATGTCATGTACAGTCCAATCAACGGTTTGGTCTTTCGATGCTGGCTTATCGACTTACAGCGTCGAGGCCTTGACAATAACGATGGTTCATTGTGGAATGCTAGTATATGTTGACAGGGCTATCTTTTCGCATCGTTTATAGCTTATACTTGGTTTATGATCTGCTCATCGCATCAAACGATATATGGTAATTTATCTTGTTTACTTATCACAGATTTTGAATTGAGAAGATTATTATTAAAAGATTTGCTATAAATCCATTTTCCTAAGGGCAGACATACTGTAGGGTACTTTTGAGGCATCTACAGGAGCTGACTTGACTTAACAGTATTTATATAGGGAAATCCTAACAGGCAGTATAAAAAATTTAATAGAGCTTTTTATATTTTAGGAGATATTAAGTTAAATCTGAGATATCGCAACATTAGCCTAGAGAGCTTTAAGATAACATATTTTATATCATGCTTAGTGCCGAGAGTTTATTTATAGTAGAAACGCTGTAGAGACAGAACTGTATTTCGTAGCTATCTACATTAAGTTAAATTTGAACTCGGATCTATACTCAGAGAGCCTTTTCCTGTCAAAGGGGCTTGGTGAATCAGGAATCATACAGTTCAACCTAGTATGCGGCTTGTCCTTCCCAGCTGCATAAAGCAAATCGCCGAGCCCACCAGGGTGCGAAGACATGAAAATTTTAAAATAGGAGCTCGCAGGCTTGATGTCGAAGGGAGTACCAGCAGGCAACCAAACCACTTCATCAGGGCCGATACGTGAAGAGTCAGTGTCGCTTACCGTGACCTCGAGATATCCATCAGACACATAGAAGCAGTGGCTGACATTTGGGGACAAAATTCCACCAGACAGAACCTTAGTCTCAAACTGATCCGACCCTTCGAGAGTAGCCAGACTGTATGTGCCTCCAGATTCAGACCTGATAACATACGGACGGACGACAGTTCCACCGAGAACAGCACTAGGTCCTGTGCAGTTACGGAGAAAGTACGGCTTCTGAGAACCAGGCTGCTGGTTATCTGAACTACCCCAAGGCTGCGGCTCAACGAGCTAGTGGCTCGCCACAGGGATAACGTCAAACTCGGTCATGACATTTACGACGCCAGAGTTGAGCTTTTCAGCAGCCCTTTCAAGGTCGGCATCCGGCCACATCGGACCGGTACATGGCTCACAAAGACCACGAAACATGTGCTCAAATCCAGCAGGAGCGATTATACTGAAGATCTCAGTATGATCACCAATGAACTGGTAAGCATGAACGGCGTTCTTGAGGGGTCAGTATGATGATGAAAGGTTGGATATTGTAACTTACAGGAGCTACACTGGCGTAGTCTCCTGGGCTAAGGACTCTGCACTGGTCATTGAGCCAGACCTATAACTGTCCCCTGATGAAGAGGAAGTCATGGTGGGTATGTTTGTGATAATGAGTCGGCACAGGAGCCGGGAAGGCTTGGCCACCGCTTGTCAGGATGGTTAACCTTGCCATCTGTTTCATCCCGGCCAGGAGGAAACGAGCAACTGAAGGAGTGCTAGAGACGTAGACCTTGTCTCCAGAAAAGGACTCGAAGATATATGGCTCTTTAGTAGCAGCTGATTTTCCAACGACTGACGGTGGGAGTACCATACGCTTCATGGTCAGTGTCAGATTTAAGTAAAATGAAAGATATGATTTTTCTAATATTTTTACTGGTCAAAGTCTTTGCTTCAGTTCACTCATGATAGCGCTGGAATATTGAGTATTTATCGTATACAGCTCCTTCGCTTGACGTAGATCTGGGTGCACACGAGATGTGTGACAAAGCATTGCAACTCTTAGAGTTGTCGGATGCAGGGTTTTCCAGAGTATCTATGCTCAGATCAACTTCATCATCGGTATTAGCGCTTGGCGGAGGAGCGAGATACGACAAATGACATCTACAGTCTCAAGACCGATGAGGCTTCTCAGAAACACGACCAACAACGTCGCCATTAAACGGAGATTTTGAGACCGTCTTGCTCCGTGTCGGCCTTCATATCGGTCTTTCTCTTTTGTCCGCGCCAAGCAAAGCCAATAGCTAGCCAAGAATGTCACATATTAGGATCGTGCTCCGGGACTTGTGGCTCGTTATCGCGGGTCACGAACGCCTTTT
Organism: Fusarium pseudonygamai; assembly: GCA_013186785.1. Taxonomy (NCBI): domain Eukaryota; kingdom Fungi; phylum Ascomycota; class Sordariomycetes; order Hypocreales; family Nectriaceae; genus Fusarium; species Fusarium pseudonygamai. The sequence goes on along the minus strand of JAAQRH010000494.1, from coordinate 20,996 downwards.
TCTCAACGGTAGTCATTCTCGGGAACCGAATTTGGAAATCACTATTTCAAGGCTCAACGGTCGGCGTTTGGCCTTCATGTCTGCCGCTTACTCATCGTCGGTTGCCGGGTAAAGGGCATCATGATATAGGTACCTGAAGCTGGGATATACGAAGACGCGAATGCGATTGTGAAGACTGAAAAGAAACCAAATAGGACCCCATAAGTCACATTTCTTTTTAGACTTATGCCAGTTAGTCAACCGTCTTCCGAAAGGACCAGCTGACTTCAGTTCCCAGCTCAATTGCCAAGAGTATTGAGCCAACTTTGAAGATTTACCAAGAACTCAACTGCTATCGATTCAACTTTGAGAAAAGCTTTCTCTTATGGCCCGAACCCCAGGAGTAACCTGGATATCTGTTATCCTGTCAGTAGTCCCAACGGGGCTGGATGTCCCGTCTTCATCTACACATATGGAGGCGGCTTCACTCGGGGAGATAGAGCCTCTGAAGATCATCTACTCTACCGAAAGCTTGGGCATTTCTTTGCCGAGGAGTGCGGATTCGTCACTGAAATTCCAGATTATCGCCTTGTTCCAGAGGCGAGATTTCCTTCCGGTGGACAGGATATTGAGATGGTTGTAGTAAGGAGTTTATTGGACAATGGCGATCAGGCAAGGGAAGCTCGGGTGTAGAGCTCGAAGTTCAGGTCATGGAAGGCCACAACCATATCTCGCCTCCCCAGCTCTCGGTACCAATATTTCGAGAGAAGATGTCTGGAGGTTTAATGTTACTGGGTTTTGTAACGCGGCTGCTTGAAGTTGAGGTGAGGTCTAGATTTCCATTGATCATGGAATGAAAGCAACTAGTGGTATTACCGATGTGTAAAGATTTGGGTGGAGCTTTCAGGTGTTGAGGACGTAGCCAGTGACTTCCATTCTGCTAAATATGTACGTGAGAAATAGATATATACAATTGAACCATTTCCTCGAGCATCATTCTACCGCCAACACTTCGTCCAACTAGGACATCCCATTGCATGATCCAGCAACATATACTAACCACAGCTTACAGAGCGTTGATCAAGGCATTGAAAGCGGCCTTGGGCTGGTAGTTGCTGTCGTACAGGAGAGGGTTGTCACCAGGTCGCCACGAGTCCTTGTCAGAGACACCCCAGACGGTAATGCCGACACACTTGGAAACAGCAAGGCAACCGTTCATGACAGTAACGAAATCGTTAGCACTGGCACCCGCGATATCAAGCTCAGTGATAGCAATCTCCTTGACGTTCGAGGCAGCAAGGGCCTTGAGAGCATTAGGGACGCCAGAAGCTGGGTTCCAGCCACCAGGAGCAGCAAGATGGGCCTGAGAACCAATACCATCGATGGGAATGCCAGCAGCAAGCCACTTGTTGACGTGAGCGACCATGCCGTTGGTCACCTTGGCGTAGTTAGCGATGTCGAGGTTATAGTCGTTGATGTAGAGCTTGGCGTTGGGATCAGCGGCGCGGGCAGCGCGGAAAGCAATGCCAACAAAGTCCTCGCCGAGCACTCGGCTGAAGACACTGTCGCGGAGGTTTCCGTCCTCGGCGAAGATCTCGTTGACGACATCCCACTGGAGGATCTTGCCCTTGTAGCGGGTGACCATGGTGGTAACATGGTTCTGAATGACCGAGGTGAGGGTGGAGCGGTCGTTGATGTTTTGAACCCACTGAGGCAGCTGGGAGTGCCAGAGGAGAGTGTGGCCACGGATGAGCTTGTTGTTCGCAATGGCGAAATCAACCACCTTATCAGCGTTGGTGAATGTGAAGGAGTTGCGAGAAGCTGTTCCACGTCAGATATCCATTCCAGTATTCTTCGTAGTATAGAAGCTTACGCTCAATAGCATCCCATTTCATGCTGTTCTCGCAAGTCACTTGGCCAAATTGGGCCTTGACGATGTTGATCAGGGCAGTGTTGCTCAGGTGGTAGTGGTCGATCTCAGTACCGAAGTACTGCTTACCCTTGGCCTTGAACTTGGCGTCAAGACCAGTGCCGCCAGCGCCACCAGTAGGCTGAGTGCCACCACCCTGGGTAGTTGAAGAAGGCTGGGGCTCAGATCCTCCAGATCCGGGAACACACTGATAGTACCAGTCGTTGATCTTCTGACACGTGAGGCCACTTTGGCAAGTTGTAGCACCAGTCCATCCATTACCACCACCTGTGAGATGTTTTAGCTATCAAGTATCGATTCATCGGCGCTGCTGTAACATACACTGTCCCCAGACAGGAGACTGGGCAAGGGCGGATGCGGGAGCGAGAGCGAGGAGAAGTGAAAGAGTATGCATCTTGAATGATATTGGTGAGATGATGCTTCGAAGCAGGAGATTCTGTCTGAAGATATCGAACGCAACGTCAAGGGGTTACTCCCCGTCCTTATATATAGCTTTAATATAGCATCCAACATGGCATATTCGCCCCCGGCTCTACAAAAACGAGAATACTGACCAATCGTATCGACTCCCTCGTGTTTTGCCGGGAAATTGGCATATCTGGGGTTATAGAGCCTTATGTGCGGAGAACCAAGCTCCGAATGAGGCCCATTGAGGAAATGTCGGAGCATCGCCACGTTTGTCCTCAACGCCCTAAACAGAAAGCTGCGATGGTGTCCCCCGCAAATATGGGTCGTTGTTTAATTGTGCAGCGGATAATATTCATTTGAGATCGAGACCTACTACGAATGAGGGAGAGTCTCTTAGTGCGTGCTGATATTACGTCCTCTTCTGGGACTAGATGCCAAGCTGGGGACTGTAACGTCGAAATTATTGTTCTGAGGTCTGCGGGGAATGGTTCTTGGATTTAGCCGATCACCGAACGTCTTCCTCTATTGTTTGAAGCTTTGCTGGATTTGACATATATTGGCAATATTATAGCATGATCCGATTAGCGAGCATGGCAAAGACTCCCGATATTCCGAATCATTTGATCTGCCTATTACCTAGCTCAAGCTAGTCACCTACCGGAGTACGGATATAGTTACCGAGCGAGTTATTGTGCAAGCAATAGAGTTGTCATGATTATGGCGGCCTTTCTCTGAAAGCCTACAACTATCCGAGCGAGCATCTTAGATCCAGGGAGTTAAGCTTACTTAGTAAGCTCTCGCCATAGAGCACCTTAAAGCTGTCCGATACAGATCAATGCACTATCGTACCGATCCTTCAAGCGTCAATGAAGTGCCATGTTTTTTGCCGAGCTTGCCCAGAGACGGGGTTAGGTTGCATCGAACTCCAACGAAGGATGCGGAGGATGCCATTTATGAACCGGTTTGGCAGAATTGGATCAGCTCGTCCGGCTAATCACCGACACCCTTAGAAATCTGACATCCAGTGGTGGCATGACTGCTGGGCTCTAGGCGCTCCTATGGTTTGATGCCAAGAGCTGGGCTTCTCTATGCGCGCAACTTGGAATGCATTGAAGTTCGCAGTGGAGGGTCTCATTCATGGTGATCTTACCCACTGTTGATTGTTTGTGAGGCGAGGTTGAGTACTGGTGTCAGATCAACTTGTCTCAAGTCACTGAACTAACTAGTAGGTCCATAGAGAATGTTGCTCATAGCTTAGACAATGTAAGTCACAAGCTAGATGATGTTGCTCGACTAGGGATCAAATACAGCTACACTTGGATTATAGAAGTAGATTGACAAGGCCAGATCAACTACAGTCCTCTATCTAGTCACGGTTGAAGAGCCGAGTAGAACCGTGTTATGATCTGATGTTGGACTGCTTACATACTCTTCCGTCTCCGCTTCAGGTACCCACGATTTACTTCCCGCTGACTCACACATGTACCAGGGACTCAACGATGAAACCGTAAGCATTAACCGTGTAATGCGACTGGCCAGGACCTCTTGTACTTACTTACAGGCGTGGAACGGTAACATTAGATCTATCACTATTGTAGCATGAGCTAATTCCGGCGATTCTGCAGCAGAGCGATGAAAACAAGTTGGTATTTGAGAAACGAAAGGCTATTCTTGATACATAAGACTATGTTCACAGGTACTCCAACCCCGTAGAGATATCTCCCCACCTCGCTCCAGCCATATCCGCAAAGTAATTCGACTTGGGACTCCACAAACCTGTGCCGCCCTTGGGGAATACAGAGCTAGCAGTCTTGAGATATGTCGACGATAGGCTCATCATTGGCTTCACTGGCATGCCACTTGATGATGAAAGACGTGGGACCACGACGCTGGTCTTGCTCTGTGTCATCTTCTTCAGGATACGAACAAACAGTCTCGCACTGACATCAGCACCGAGTGTCCACGACGCATTCTCATATCCGAACATGAAGAGCAGGTTTGGTACATCCTGGAGCATCACGGTCTTCCATGCGAACTTGTCAGCAACGTTGAAGGGGATATCGTCGACGCTGAACTTGATACCCCCACCGAACCGAACCTTGAGACCAGTTGCTGTGACGATAAGATCGGGATGTAATGAAGCTCCAGACTCAAGCTCAATGCTCTTCTCAGTGATAGTCTTGATCTTATCCGTCACGACATTGGCTTTACCCGAGCGAATAGCCGCGAAGAAATCACCATCCTGGCTAGCGCAGAATCGTTGCTCCCAGGGATTATATCGAGGCTTGAAGTGAGGATCCCAGCTGACATCGGGAGGAAGGTTCTTGATGGTGACATATTTGATGAGCTTCTTAGCCAGACCTGGACAAGACTTGCAGAACACGTTGGTCAGATAGCTTCGGACCAGCCAGAGGAGTCTGTTGAGGAAGAGGGCGATGCTGGCGGGGAAAACAGTCAAGAGAAGACGTGTGAAGAAGCTGCTTGATGGGAGAGGGAAGATGTAGCCTGGACTTCTCTGCAGCATGGTGACGCGCTTGGCTTTGTCGGACATGGATGGAAGAATTGTGACGGCGGTAGCTCCACTGCCAATGATGACGACCTCCTTATTGGTGTAGTCGTAGTCCTCGGGCCAGAATTGAGGGTGGATGACCTTGCCTTGGAAATTCTCAATTCCTGGAATCACAGTCTGTAAAGGAGTCTGATAATCATAGTAGCCAGTACCAAGGAGCAGAAATCGGCTGCGGAAGGTAACAGGCTTCTCATCACCAGGTCGCGTAACCTGAAGCTGCCATCGTCTCTCCTTGGAAGACCAGTTGGCTTCTGAGACAGAGTGCTTGTAGCAAATATGGTGGTCAATGCCAGTCGATCGTGCCGACTCGATCATGTAGTCCTTGATCTTGTCGCCCGGTGCGAGAGACTGGTCATGCTTCCAGGGACTCCACGGGAAGCCAAAGGTGAAGATATCAGAGTCGGATCGAATGCCAGGATACTTGAAGAGATCCCATGTGCCGCCGATGGAGTCGCGGCCTTCGAGGATGGCGTAGGTCAAGTCGGGAGGACCTTCTGTTTGGAGACGGTAGGCAGCGTTGATGCCGGAGATGCCAGCACCGATGATGATGACATCAAAGGTGTTGGGTTCTTCTGATTGTGGTGCCATGTTGATGAGTGTTGTGTGAGTAATTTGTGTTGTTGATGAAGCTGTCCACAGTGGACGTTAAGGACCTATTTTGTACAAAAGACGACAATGAAGGAGTCTGAGTGATTGACACTCCGTTGGATCAATAAACAGTCCGCGGGCAGACGAAAGATAGAAGCCTCGGTACTTTAACAAGAGAAATCAGGGTCTCGCGTCGAATGAGTAGCTAAGTTATGGTTAAGCTTCCGAGTCCGACAGGCGACAATATGAACCCATCCATCCGCCCCCGCGGGACCCGTCCCCGATAAAGACCCAAATCTTTTCATGACAACTAACTAAAGTAATAACGTCATGCTTGAGCTTTGACTGGAGGGGCGAGCCAAAGTGGTTGATCGCAAGCTAAACTCGATATAGAAATTTCGCGTTGAGGCTTCTCAAGTTTGTGGGGTAGCCTCGGTATGACCCCCCAGTGATGATCGTCTTCATGGGGGGAGACGCCAAAACTACCGGGAGAGAGAATCACGCGACGGACGAGACAAGACTTGTCAAATCTGCAGAGCTGATCATCTTGGCTCCGAAGAGGAAGAGGGGTAGATCACTGAAACAAATGACGAAATTGTTTCGAGGTTTATTAGAAAATTTACATGTGAAATTTGTTCTATGTAGATCTTGTAGAAACTTCGACGTCCTTCTGTCTGGCCTACATCATGAAAAGAGACTATGCATAGCTTCGTAGATTCAACCCCGCACGATGGTTCAAGAAACGCCTCGCATGCTCAGCTGCCTTCTCTGCCTCGGCTGTAAAGTCAATCCTGTCGCCGAGCAGGATAATGTCATGAGGGCACCCTTCCGAGATGTCCAGGTACATTGGCCAACCATTCTTCTTGTAGCGTGCGACAAAGTTGGTGATGTCGTCGCATAGAACTTCGCCGCCGCCGGCGTTGACGTAGACTGGGAAAGGCTTCTCAATCTGGAAAGGATGGCGTAGAGGGGACAGGTACGGACTGGCTGGGTCAATTGCGCCAAAGCCAGAGACTGTCGTTGCGCCCCAGCGCGCAAAGTGCATGTTGAGATAATCCGTCTTGTAGTTGGGTGATTGGGATGCATCTTGTTCCAAGGCGCCAGCGACATCAGTCCATGGCGACCAAAGAGCCATTGCGCGAGGAAATGGGACCTCGTCAATTTGACCGTACTCGTGAATGTAGCGTACCAACGCGAGAGCTAAGTTTGCGCCAGCTGAATCGCCCGAGAAAATGATCTGGTCGGCAGGAATGCCTCTTGTCTTGATGAGATGAAGATATGCTGTAAGTGCATCCTGAAGAGGAGCGGGAAACTGCCCATTCTTGCTGCTGGACAGTCGGTAGTTGGGCGAGCAGACATGCGTAGCGCCCATATGCTTAATGAGAGTCTTGGCCGTGTATCCAGTATCTTCATCACGACCATTGCCAATAACAAAACCGCCGCCATGAAAGTGCAAGACGACCACCATGCCCGGGTGAACGATGTCAGCAGGCGGTGGTCGCGCGGGCGTCCAAGTCATGCCCAATTGCGCAGGCTGAACCGTGTAATCCGAGCAAATTCCTCTGTATAGCTTTGGCGATCGTGGAGCGACGACTTCGAAACGGTTCTTCTCTTTGCCCTGGTCAAACCTCATTTTGTCGCCTGATTTGGTGAGAGACCAGTAGAGCAGCAAGAGCCGAACAACGCGGACACGGACAGCTTGGTTCAGCGTCCATTTTCTGTGTGGGCGGAACCACGGGACGAGACAGAGGGAAATATCGAACAAAAAGCGCGAAAGAAGCCATGGTGTGATAATAAGGGCGTATGTATAGCCAAATGCTGTTTTGAGTGTGCTTAATACTGCCATGATGGGTGAGTCGCCCGTGTAAGTTGCTGAGGCTGTTGGTGGTTATTAACATGGAGGAAAAGCGGTAGAGCTACGCCGCGGGACCCGTGGTCTTTAAGTAATTCGCCTGCCTCGGTCACCGAACTCACAGAATATTCCCGGTCGAATAGAGAGTTTCAATTAACATTTTACTGATAAATGGCATTTTTATTGCATGCAATGAGCATTCGTGGTGTCGTGCGACGCCGTTTTCACTGTTCAAAATGATGCATGAAGCCCCAAATGAGGTGTATTCAGTATCGCGTATCATGGTCGCATTTAATTGTGAGCGAGCCTATAAAAGTACAGGAAAACTTCTAAGCTCGTCCAATGATGACAAGTGATTTCAAACTACCTATAAGCTTTCTCGATACAGTCGCCATCCATTTGTTTTGTTCTTAATTGCCCGCGGTCTTGCCAACGGCATCGCGAACCACCTCCTGCAACCAAGTTGGCCATCCTCTAATGCCAGAAATGGCATCCACAGACTTGGGAATAATTAGCTGACCACCGCGTCGGCTCTTGATCTGAGCGACAACCTCCTTTGCAATATCATCAGCAGTCAAGAGACGAACACCACCACGCTCCAATCGATCCACGAAGCCCTCAACAAGAGGTGTTCGGACGAAGTTGGGGTGAACCACTGTTGTCAAGACATTGGGAGCCTTGTAGAAATGCTTGATCTCACTGGCTAGCGACTCGTGGAAAGCCAGTGCGCCAGCCTTAGTAGCAGAGTAATCAGCTCCTGTGGCGAGAGCGACAAAGGATGCGATACTGGCGACGGTGATGACATGGCCCTTGTTCAACTGGATCATGCGTGGGAGGAATTGCTGAGTGGTGTACCACAGAGCCATGAGGTTGACACCCATGATCTTGCGAAGGAATGACTCTGGCATCTTGAGGATGGGCATGGGAGAAGTGATACCAGCGTTGTTGATGAGGATTGATGGGTGACCGAGTTCTTTGCGCACTGCATCAGCAGCTTCAGCGACAGACTCGGTTGTAGTAACATCGCATCGGTAAAAGTGAACGCGCGAGTTTGTTTGAAGTTGCTTTGGCAAATCTTGGACATCAAAGACAGCGACACGGATGCCCATGGCAGAAAGCTTTTCGACAATGCTCAGACCGATACCGCTGGAGCCACCAGTGACAACAGCGATTTCATTCTTCCAGTCCCAGCCAGAAGCAGCTGTCATTCGCCATGAATTATGAGCCATGGTATTGAGGAACCGGTTGATGGTTCGAACGATGCCCAAGCTGAGCCATACGTAGAGAACCTTCTTGACGATCGTGAGCTCCAGGGTATGTGAAGCATGCTCTGGGAGCTTGGCGGCGATTGAGGCGAGGGCATTGTTCACGACGTCGGGAGCAAAAGTCGCGGCAGCGAGCAATGAGCCAGACAGAAGTGGCGATAGAAGGAAGTTGCTCGCATTGGCGACATACGCAATAACGGGAGAATAGAGCATGGAAGACATGATGATTTGCGCAGGGAAGAGTGATGATTGAGTTTGGTCTGTGAGTCTGAGCCGAAATACTCGATTGCACATGCAAGCAAGCAAGCAAGCTGCCACTAAATATATCTTATACAAACTAATTAAGCTCCAACGCCTTTCTCTAGCTCCATCTCCATCGTCAACTAATTATCACGAGTTGGCAAAGAATGAAGCCGATCACGATGCTGTTGAAGCCGAGGCTAGATTCGCTCAACCAACGACAACTCTTGCAATCGCAAGCTTAACCAGAACAAGCCACAACGACGATCTTTGCCCTTCTCTCCACTGAGTCCACTCTCCCAACGGCACTTGACTTGGCCGCGTCCCCCTGTCATCTAAACCCATGGGCCTTAAACCCTGTTTCCAGCTCGTTAGTCCAGGTCTCTTGCGGGGTCTACCTCTCTGAACCGAGACACTAACACGTCCGTGCCATGAGAAGAAACACGCTGCCCGTCCTGAGTCTGCGTTGGCTATCTTTCTTGTCTCCATTCTTCCCGCGGGCTCCGTAATTTCGTAATCGCAATCTGTTGCCCTTTCCCCAGACTCTCCATTCCGTACAATCAGCTCACCCACGCACGTTCGTTGTCTATCAGGATCTACTTCCTATCTTAGCGAAAGATGGTATTCCCAGGTCGCTTTAGCTCAGGTTGTCTGCGGTGTCGCCAGCGAAAGGTCAAGGTGAGTAATGCTTCTGCTCTGATTGAGCGATATCTGTTCTAATCTGCTATCTCTCCGCAGTGCGACGAGGGGAAGCCGACGTGTCGACGATGCTACAACTACGGAAAGCCATGTCTTGGATATACCGACGAGTTTCATTTTAGACACTCTGCGCCAAAGGGGAGATCGCAAAGTACTTCCTCCAGCACCTCGCGCGCGTCAAAGGCGCCAAGTATAGCCAGCGCCAGCACGGCGAGTCCCCCGCAAGATGAGAAACCGCCCGAAAAGGAGCCCCCGAAGCCCAAAACACGGCCGTTGGAGGCGCCCGTTCGACGGAGATCTGTCGCCATGGTTCGACACCCGACGCAATCATACGATAACATGTCGCTTTGCTATTTTGTGCGTCGCTTTGTGTCGCCCGATGACGACGATGGATTTCCAGGGCATTTCAGCTTTCTCCCGAGTTTGTTCGACCACTACAAGGATGGACTCGTCGAAACGGCGACATTGAGTGTTGCCCAATTGGCTGCGTACAATCATTTGGGCAACGAGGAACTTCGGACACGGTCTTTGAGAAATTATGGACGTGTTATCAAGGGTTTGCAGCAAAGTATCCAATCTGATGACCAGGCCATGGACGACAAAGTCATCGCTACCATTCTGCTGCTGTGCACGTACAAGGTAAGTCTCACGCGACATCAATTACTTCACTTCTGACTCGATGATAGGATTTTAGTGGTGAAGGATTAGGTGATCCGAATGAACATGCTTCAGGGCTTTTCTACCTGCTGGAGAAACGAGGGCCTAGTCAGATTGGTACACGAAGAGGAGCCGAACTCTTCTTGCTTGCTCTGCTGCGACTGGTGAGTCACGCGATAACACAATCACATGGCATGAAACTGACTCGAATGATAGCAAATCTATTCATTCTTACATGGAGATGATTCGTACACGGACCCCGGCGCCATCGCCACCGTCATCGGCATCTTTGACCCTCTTCTTCGAGCACTCGCCATGATGGGACGGACCCTATCGCTGCGCCATCGTCTGTGCCGACTTATGCAACCAGACTTCAATCAGCCACAAGGCGCCAGCCCTTCAACAGCATCGCAGAGCAGTACCGCTACAGAAGACGAGAGAATCCTGATCCAGGAATGCTTTGACATGCTCGATGCCTTTGGGTCCTGGGACGTTGAGGCAGCAGAGTATTGGCAAATGACCTTCGAGGGCCGCGGCGTCCCAACGACCCTTGGTGAGATGAGCGCTGGTAGGATGCACTACGACGCTGAGACAGCTTGCATCATCATTCTCGTCCGATCAGCTCGTCTCATCTTGCTCCAGACCATGCTACTCTATCAGACTACATTGCTACCAACGGAGGATGATGATGGGTATAGTTACAATTCATGGGCAGAAACCGTTCCCTTCCTTGAATCCGATGTCCGCAAAACCGTCGATGACATGCTCGCCGCCGTGCCATACGCCCTGGGCGATATCGACCCGAGCGGCATGCCAGCGACCATGCTCCACGACGGTGCAGCGGCCATCATCATTGTCCACTCGATTAGACTTGTCACACACTGTGTTTACACTACGCCCGAACAGACTGAAAGGGCAGCTCGTATCCTTGCTAGATTGAACTCCGCTATAGGAATCAGGTCAGCTGTTGGATTTATCCCTGGTGCTGATAACTATGGCGTACAGCCCTTTGCGACTCTTTCGCCGCCTCCCATGTTAATGTCACCGGGGCCTATGGACTGCACCGAAGACAACTTTGTTTCGCCTGGTAACTCGGGCTTCCTTTCATCTTGATACCAGCATTTGTACACGATTTTGGCCTGTATTAATACGTACATGGATAGTTGTCTTTCGTTCTCAAATTGAAACCCCTTGCCGTATTGTTCGAAATGACCTGATCTCCCCGTGACTCATGTCCGACTTACTCAATCTTGAGTGATGAGCTGAAAAGCTCCATTCGGTCCAGCACCATGGCATCTCTCTCCCAGAGATGCCGCAACGCTGGGTAGATTGGTCCGCCCAGAATCGTCCACCAAATCGTGTTGAAGCAGATGACCACTCGGCTGGGTGCTCTTTGAGCCGAGTGTAGTTGGTAGCCGGTCCAGATGGCCATCGCGAGGCAGGTACAGTATACATCCCATCGCAAGAACGAGACTACAATCTCCCTCGATTGCACCGCAGAAACAGGTGGGTTGAGCAGAGCCAGAGTCGGAGGGTTCGTCAACGATGTGAGTGCGAGAATGTGACGTCCGGAAACTTTGTTTGTGAGGTCCATGGAAGAAGCGAGAATTGTCCCAAATACACCCAAGTGTACTGCAACGGTCAGAGTTGTGATGAAGCGATATGCGCGGTTCATAGCCTTTCTCACAGCTCTCGGGTCGATATGGGCAGTGTTGTTGGCCTTGCCCCGTCGAGACCAACAGACCAAGCGAGATACTCGCTGTATGGCTGTCTGGTACAACGGAAAAGGTTGCCAAAGAGCCACGGCGATGAACTTGGCTTCCCTCGAAACATCAAAGATCAGCGGCAAGCACAGTCCAATAGTAGGCACAATGTAAGATATAATTGTTGATATCGGCAGGAGGCTCAAATCGCACGGGTCGGCCAGTAGATATGCTTGTTGGGGAATCGTCGGTGAGAGGAGGAGTTGTAGAGTGAGGTATATCGGAGCGATGATGGTTATTGTGACAGATTGAAAGACAATGCCGAAAGTTCCGGTCCTGCATCCAAGTCAGCATCAAGCCAGCATTCAGACATCAGATCGTTCTCTTACCAGCTCAGAATTGTTCCACGGTTGCCAAATCTCAGTCCTTCGAGAGCTATGAGATACCAAGCACCACAGAACTGCGCGGCCAAGTATACAAAAGCCAGAAGGGCCTCAAGGTCCATACCCTTACTCTCAGGATGCTTCTTGAGCCCTTGAGCAAAGAACTCCAAGAGCAGCATCACCGGCTCGTCAACTGCCTGGTAGCCCGTGAGTTCCCGAGAGATCGAGTCTGACATGTCCAAAGGACATAACGAGCTTCCGTCGGGCGACTTTGCGTTTGTGATGCAGTCCCGAACAGCGTCAAAGAAGCCGTGACGATATGAAGTCCCCATGCTAGCATAGCCTCCTAAGAGGGCACAGCTTAGGATGAGGCAAACGATAGACTTCGGAGCCATTGGAAGGGTTGCTTGTGAAGATCTGATGATGATGCTGCAGAGTCTGATAAATCTGCTCAACTCAACAAGAAGTCAACAAAATTGAGGTGTTTCGAATCTCAAACATGTTGATCTTTTCAACCTTCATATTTCCTCTCATCTCTGAACCGAAACGAAGTCCCGTTCATGCTTCAGCTGTAAAATGTTGGGAGATCCCCATCTGGTTTCGGCCTAGGTTGCGAAATCTCCTCATGTTTCGACGATGGTGTTGAAGGGGAAAAAGAACGAACTCCTCGCACATGTGAAGGGAACCTGATCGACAATAACATTATTCAGAACCGTCCGCGGAGCCCATCTCCACGTGCTGCTAATTACGAACCCGTTCCTCTGGGCTTGATGCATCTTAGAAGTTATAAGCGAGCTGCTTGCTTGATCCAGTTAGGTCTTGTTGGTGGCTCGCATGCTAAACCCAATCAGGTTGCTTTTGCGACATTGATCATCGACGGTGGATTCCTATTGCAGAGTGGCATCTGCGCTAGTCACCAGAGGCACATGAGCGCCTTCAGTTATGGCTTCAATGAAGATAATCATGCCATCAAGATTCATTGGGCTTCGGAGAATTTCATATGAGATTCTTACCCAACCTTTAAGTCTTAGTTTCATATGCCACGTTCATATCATCAGCTTACTATTATTAAGGCCTACTTATCCTTTAATGAGTCCGGTAGAGGCTAGGTTTTGAATTGCACAAGTTTTGCAGCTTTTTCAACATGGCTGTCGTCTCTAAACTACTGGGCTTTCCCAGCCTGACGTTAGCCGCTGTCATCGAGTCTTTCGTCGCAATCAAAGTATTTCCAGACTATTACGATTCGAAGAGCCACTTAGCTGCGGTATTCACTATCTTGCTCGTCAATTATGCGTTTGGAATCGTTTTCTGGGGGGTTCTGTACCCAGTCTTCTTCAGCCCCCTCAGACACATCCCTGGTCCAAGAGTACGCTCATCTCTCTCCGCAATCTGTCACAGAACTCAATCTAATATGAATATTTCGATAGGATTATCTGAGTGTCGCTCATCGATCCATCGCTGTCAAGGACAAGCCATCCGGCGATCTATTCGTAGATATTGCAAACCGATATCCTGGTGAAGACCTACTTACTCTAAACTCATTCAGAACTCACATCATGGTGACGAACCCTCTGCTTCTAGCTGACCTCCTCGTTCATAACTGCTACGACTTCACCAAACCGAAGAGAATCAGCGCCTTCTTACGACATATTCTCGGCGATGGTCTCATTATCGTTGAAGGCGAGCCTCACAAATTTCTGCGCAAGAACTCAACACCAGTCTTCCACTTTCGACACATCAAGGAGCTATACCCCATGATGTGGGAGAAGAGTCAGTCGCTGGCTCGGGCGATAAAACAGGATATGACCACATCGAGGTCCTCAGTCGTGGAACTCAACAGTTGGGCAAGCAAAGTTACACTCGACATCATTGGTATTGCTGGTCTGGGTCGCAGATTCGATGCCGTTGAGAAGAAGAAGGATCCTCTTGCGGACATTTATGAGGGTCTGCTTGAGCCGAGTCGTGAGAAGCTCATCTTTTCTGGTCTGGCGCTGGCTGTTGGTCTGCCATTTGTTCGTCTCATTCCTTGGAAGATGAACGACGTGTTCAACTATCTGACCGGAACGTTAAACGAGCTTTGCTACCCCATGATCCAAGAGAAGAAGACTGCCATTCTCGAGAAGGGGGATGACCACTTCGATGTCTTGTCGCTTCTCATCAAGTCGGGTAACTTTTCGGACGAGGCTTTGAAGGACCAGCTTTTGACCTTCCTTGCAGCTGGGTAAGTGATCCGTAGCCACCATCGATTAGGACATGACTGATCTGGTATAGGCATGAGACTACCTCATCTGCGATTACCTGGGCATGCTATCTACTCACCAAGCACCCAGAATACCAAGCCAAGCTTAGAGAGGAGGTCAGAAACGGCTTACCAGAGGACCTAGCCACCAACCCGACAGTCGACCTCGCTGGCATCCTCGAGCAGCTACCCTACCTGAACGGCGTCATGCATGAGACACTCCGGCTCTACCCAACAGTTCCACTGACGATGCGCCAAGCCATTCGCGATACCCGCATCGGTGACCAGTTCATTCCCGAAGGCACAGATATTATGGTGTCAATCTGGTATATCAACCGATCAGAAGCCATCTGGGGCCCTGACGCGACAGAGTTCAAGCCTGAGCGATGGATCACAGACGACGGGAAGCCAAATCAGAATGGTGGAGCTAGCAGCAACTACAATTTCCTAACCTTCTTGCATGGGCCCAGGAGTTGCATTGGACAAGGGTTTGCCAAGGCAGAGTTGCGATGCTTGCTGGCTACTATGGTCAGGTCATTTGAGTGGACGTTATCTATGGATGATAAGCTTGTGATGCCAAGGGGAGTGATTACGATCAAGCCAGAGAATGGCATGTATTTAGATTTGAAGGCTCTATGAGATTCGACCAGCGAAGACATTCACGCGACCAACGATGTCATGTATTATAGTTCCATCTTTTTTGCTTCACGATTGTGTGCCTCGTAACATAAGATGAAGGGCATCGAGTAGTAATCACTGCTGTTCCTAAGGGATGTAAGAAACCTCAGGATCTTGATCTTGACCCTCAGAGATGGAGATAATGAGGTAATCTAGCCTAAGCTTAGGGAATTCTTTATCAAGTTCGTTTGTCATCCTTTTCTAAGTCCTTTCTCGCGTCTAACAACTTCATACACATCGTTGAGAGCCCACTGCCGGCAGCTGTAGTCATAGGCAGCCTCTCATATCGAATTGTCTGTGAAGGTACGATTGAGCGACATCTCTGAGCTTGACAGGCTCTTGTCTCCGAGTTTAGGAGGCCAATCTTCTACATCTTCCGTCCATGGCAACTGCTCCTCAACGCTCACATTCAAATAACAAGTCGTGTCCTGGGGAACACCCCGTCTCACTCGGAACACGAGGGACACGTTTTCTGTAAGTGGGATCGTGGTGGAGATGCTTTTCATGTCAATGTCGGTAAATTCCGCGTCCGCCGTCTCATCTTGGGCCTGGTCACTTCTAATCATGCACCCGACTTGGATACCATGGGGCCTTTCGGTCATTCTTGTATGTATCGCGAGATTCGGAAGACCGCTGTCGGCTGCGATTGGGCAAAACACGATTCTCATTTCCGGCAGAGTATTGACACGTTCATTGATACTCTCGATGACACGAGGATGGAGCCGCAACTCGCGCACTGGTGGTATAGAGTTATCTGCAGTGTCAGCCTGTAGCTTGTAATAGCCATTATTGATAGGCAGTGAGCGGAACTGGAGTAGTGCACGGTGGTCGCTGGCTTGAGCAGAAGCGTATATGCCGTTCGATGGCAACTCTAAAGGTACATAGGCCCTCACGAGGATATTTTCAGGAGGATCAGCAGGTGGTCCTTTCTCTCTACTCTCAGAATCAAACTGCCTGAGGGTGTAGTCCATTTCGTCCGGGGCCTTTTCTTCTTCACTCTTCAGTGTCAGTCGTAAAGGCATCAGGCGGACCTTGAACCAGCGACATCGAGTCCCGTTTTCGACTCTCTGATAAGCGCCAGATGCCAAACGCTTGATAGGAATTCCGACATAGCCATCTTTATTCCAACAGCGTAGAACCGCAAGCAAGCACATTATCTTGATTCCTTTTGCGTCTCGCCTTGCGGGCGTGATAACGAGACCATGATCTACTGCCCGCACGTTATTCGAGAACCGCAGCGTGCCGACTACATCCACCCGGTCGATATCTCCCAGTTGCTTCGGGTCAGCTGGTAGAGAGCAAAGCCGAACTACCACCGCCGAAAGACTGATATCCTGCTTGATCAAGTCGTATTGCGGCACGCGACTTCGCGAAATATCTCGAGGTGCCCTTATGTCATGAGAGTCTCTGAAGCAAGCCGGTGATGGAGCTAGTAAGCCAAGAAATCGGAAGCCTCTCGTTGATGCTCCCTCATTGGGGGAGTAGCCACAATCTTCGAGGGGTTCTGTGGACCAGGCGAATAGAGAGTCGTCGTTTGTTGCCTTCATGATTTCGACTTGGAGCCGATAGAAAGCTTTGGGGCCTTCTCCGTAAATTAAGGGCATGTTGACATCAAATAGACCCATGAGAGAGTAGGCTTGATCCTCTAGTCTCGTGGTCTGCCGCATTGATGCCCAGGACATGATCCCAGCGACGCTAACATGTGACCAGGTTTGCTTGACCAACGTGGTTGCATCAATCTTGGTGATATCTGAGATAGTGGCGCTTAGGCTAGCCTTAGTACCAATCTCACGCCAGTCATCAGCGAGGAAGATCACTTCGTGCGGTGCAAGGAGCTCCTGAAGAGTCCATCCGCGTGTGAACCATCGACTTTTGCGGAACCTCGAATCCGATAATCGTGGGTTCTCAGCAGAGCTGACATCATTGAGATAGACATAGCACGCTGCAGAGTTCCGATACCACTGGAACATCGAGTTAATTGCCTCTGATAGCTCTGCGCTGGACGTCTTGTCTATGCAACAGGTGTCTATCCATCCGTACTGAAATCCCTCGGCTTTCGCCTTTGAGCAAAAGTCCACGATCTTTCTGTAGCCTTTCGACTCTTCTGGGAGAGGGCTCAGTCCGCTCAACTGCTGCAGCGACACTTCCTCGGACGTCCATACGTGCGATAGGATCGCATATGTTGGTATTGAGCCTCCATATTCGCCTGTGAAGGACTCTAACTCGAGGGTTTCAACATTGATAAGCCGCATGGTTGACAAATATCTTAGCGCGCTCCGCCGGCTCCGAAGCAGGTGGGAGCTTATAACAAGGAACTTTGGAACATTTCTTTTGTGTAACTTCAACAGAGGGTAGATCAGGCTGTGATTGGCAGCTCTGATCACCTGGGAGAGCATGTTAAGAGGGGATAGAGAGACTTGTTTCTGCTTACTGACGCTAACTCAGGCAGCGAACTAGGGATTTAGACAGCGTATTACGCTACCGGGGCTGAGTGTCTCGACCAAAAGCAGGCCAAAATAAATTCTTCAAAGAGTCCCCTAAGCTTATGATGATTTGTCTAAATAGTTTCAGCCTTCACGGCTTGGGTCTCAAGTTCTATTGTATCCTCTAGCCTTGGTCATAGCTTCAGGCCTCAGAGCTGTCTACTCTGCAGCTATCCCTGATATCCACAAATTGTTGTCGGCGCTGTGGATCAAAGCCATGAGCATTCAACAGAATTGAAACCCGAAAAAGGATTATGTGAAAACTTGACACCCGAGTGACCAGCACTTACCTCTAACTGCCATCTTTCGCTATATATTAGCACGTTTCTCACTTGCGAATGTCTTCCGAGGACTTGAGAATGACGTCAAATTAGCTCCCTGCTTCGGAAAAAAAGACATCTAATCAACATTGCCATAAGAGGCATAACGCGTTCGGTGCACGGCACTGACAACCCGCTTATATTTTGACAAACGCATTCTATGCATCTGAATGGACGGGAGCCTCACTGGCAGCTCCACGGACCCGTTGTACTTGATTGATTAAACGCCGTTATCTTCTTTAGGAAGATGCTCGCTGAGATTGTCTCGATATTTCACCACTCCTCGGTCCCTAGCGCAGCTGATGAATCCTTGTACTGTCAGCACTTACTGTTGACTCAACAAATGACCTCAATCGGGCATGGCCTCTGAGTAAGTTTCTGTCGTTGAGCTTATTCAAGATGGGTCATTGTTTCAATCATGACGCTAGATTTCCAGTTAATATCGTGGTTTCTGTGTTCTATTGGCTCTTGCACTACATAACCCTCATCCGTCTGGTCCGTTCGGCACATAGGCATTGCTTTTGGTTCACTTCAACTCATTTACGAATGAAGTTATGTTAGATATTTCGGATCTGAGATGCCGAGTCGAAACATATATAGATGCGTGGTTGACAGTCTCTGAAGATATCCCAAGTACCAAGCCATTCACTGTTCCCCTTAGTCTTTACTCATAACTCTATTTTAACACTCCAAACATCACAATGAAGTTCATCAACGCGCTTCTTGTTGCAGCCTCGCTCACACAGGCGCATCCAAAACCTCATTTGTCCGGTCTGGCATTGTACTTCCTCGACAGCGACCCCCAGGGCGCTTCTGTTGTCTCACTCAGCATTGCCAAGGATGGCTCGTTCGGTCAGCCACAGAGAACCTCGACCGGTGGAAAGGGTCTTATTAGTAATGACATGAACGGAACTGTCAAGATGGGTAAGTGAGCTTATGTTGGTACCGAGAAAGTCGCTGACAACTAGGCCAGATCCTCTGTTCTCCCAAGGCTCCATTGTCGTGAGCGGAAACCGCTTGTTCACCGTCAACGCTGGCTCCAACACTTTGGCTGCTTTCCATATCCCCAAGGAGAACCCAGCCCATCCGGTTCTTCTCGGCGAGCCTGTCGATACCGTTGGCACAGTTCCCAACACAGTTGCGTATTCTCGTAAGAACAAGCTTGCTTGCGTCGCCAATACTGGAACCAAGCCTGGAGTTCAGTGCTTCACGGTATCAGACTGCGGTGGTCTGAAGCCTCAAGGTAGCCTCAAGCCTCTTCCTGTCTTCGGCCAAACATCCCCTCCAACAGGGCCTCCAAACACGGTTTCCAACATTCTCTTCAACCCTTCTGAGACTGCTCTTTTTGTTACCATCAAGGGTAATGGTATGGAGAATGGTTTCGTTTATTCCTATAAGGTGGAGAACGGTCGTGTGAGCGAGGAGGCCGTCAAATCGCAGCCTAAGAACTTGCCAGTTGCTTTTGGAATGAGCTTCATTTCCGACGGCTCTGCTGTTGTTTCCACTCCCGCTTATGGTGCAGCATTTGTGTCCATCGCCGATGATCTCACTGTGTCTACCAAGACCAATATTACAGTCCCAAAACAAATGGCCACTTGCTGGACCGCTACTTCAGCTGGTTCTAGATCTGTCTATCTTCTTGATGCCGCTGTTCCCGATGTCACTGCTCTCAACACTGAGACTATGACCATTGGACGCACTCTTCCAGGATATGCTGCTGGCAAGGGCAACTTCGATGCCATTATTAGTGGCTCCAAGCTCTATGTTCTGCAGGCTACTCCAGCGATTGCTGTGTTTGACCTGAAGCATGATTCTTATGGCCCAAAGGTTATCGACTTGGCTAGACTTGGAAACCGTGCTTCTTGGACTGGAATGGCTGTTTACTGAGTGTCTTGGTTTGGAAAACCTTAATGGGGATTGGACCTCACGGCAGATTCTGCCCTGAATCCTGATTCACCTAGCAGATGTCGCCCTCGGCGCTTCTACTATTGGCTGTCCCGTACTTGTATCTACTTCGATTCTCCCGTTTGAGTATACAAGAACAAAGGGCCCGGTTCGAATTAAGTTAAACCCCTGACCCTCTCGTTGATATACATTTTACCCATAAAATATAGATAGAACTTAATGCGCCCTTTACAAAATCAGCTTTCATCCCAATAAAATTCCGGCCTTGAGTGTTTGACACGAAGAAACCCTTCCCGTGTTTAGGATAGGTCTTTGACCTTTCGAGAACCTTTGCTTTGTCGCGTTACTTGAGCTCTGAAACAAGAAGACTTATGGCATACCTACCTTAAACAATGACAGACCTTAGCTAAAATTATGATGGATTTTACGTGGATTGAGTAGTCTTTGGAGTATGTTTTTCTTGATCAACTGACACAACTTTCGACGGTTTCTAGCTCAATGTGAAGGGGTCGTAGACTCGTATGTTCCACAGATGCATGCGAGATCCTGAGGCTAACAAGAATTGTATCGTCGGGGTCACTGTTGCTGCATGCTTCCTCCATTGATACATGCAATCACGGCAAACTCCGACGAGAATGTGCAACGCCATCATGTTCCAGCCCAACGAGGCCAATGCTTGTATCTGATAAGCCAAACATCGCCCTAACATGTTTTATGCTGCCTTGTTTCACAACACCAAGTTTCAGCTTTCGGCTCATGCCAACGGTATTGCGTAAGCCAAGGATGTGTGTATTTCCGCGATAAAGAGTGACAGCTCAGTCGCCTAATCGTCGCGGAACCGACATCTTCGGGGATCTAACATAGCGGCATTTGATGGTGGGTTTTGCTAAGGCAGGGGAAAGGAGGCTATCCACAAGTGGGCCAGAGCTGTGAGACCCTGACGTTGGGCCCCTGAGTAATTTAACGGTTTTTTGGGATAAGAATAGCAATTGCATCTGTTATTGGCATGGGGAATTCGGATCTAAGGCAGACTGTAGCTTAACCGACTATTGCCCCCCCCTAGTCATCTAACCAGTACTAAAACCTAAACTAACCTAA
>JAAQRH010000493.1:0-34411 GCA_013186785.1 Fusarium pseudonygamai | reverse complement strand
CCCTCCCTTTCTCCTCTCCCGTCCCGCCAGGCCAACCCAGGCCTGACTGATCTGAGCTCCCCGCCACGAACGCCCCCAGCCAGGCTCTTTTTTTTTTTCCGCCGATTACAGACGCTCTACAAGTGTTAATCGCGCGTCAAAAACCTACCGACGCCCCAAGCGCCGTGACTCTCGTCATTTCCAAACCTCAACCACCCGACATTTCGCTACGGATACTCTTGGAGCAAATACGCTTTCAACCTTACCTATCTTTTTATCTGCGAGCGCGCATGCCGAAAAGGCTTTCAGGCCACTAACTTAAACTCCGTTGATTCACGCTCTTTTGCTTTGGTTATAGCTGCCAAGTTCAATCTCGGTCTCAAGCCCAAATTAGAAAGAGAAATCAGTCTGGCTACTGTCTCATTTCGCCTTCTCTCTACGACCACTGGATCAAATCGCCTTACCCAGATTCACCTTCTTTAACTCCCAGTCTCAGCGTCATCCAATCCCAATCACAAATTACCTTACTTTCCGCCAAGCACGGCCTCAATTTTGGATACCAGAATCGTAACCTCAAGGATTGACTGACTGTTGATTGATTAGCTTGTATTGGTGGATATTCGTCTGAGCCCGTTCGTCTGAGCCGGTTGCTTTCTCCAAGGCCACTGCGCCACCCAGTTTGCTTCAGCTGTCCCGATCTCAGCGACATCATCCTCATTAATCAACAGGCACTTCTGCCAGTTACATATCGTTCAGCGAGTTCAGTCCCCAGCCTCGCGGCTTTCACGGCCACCTGCGGAACATCCGGAGTGACTTCAATCGCGTCTCGTCTCCACGTTCTGGGAAACCGCTCTGAGTTTGCAGGCTTCTAGGCTTGGCTGTGTGGCCTCTTGGCGTCCCTACGACTCACTTGTTCCCTTGTGCTGTGCACCATCGGCGAGTCGGTCTATAATGTCAACTTTTACCGCCCTTAATGGGGGCTCACCCAGAACTACCGATCCGCCTACTGTGACGATAGAGAAGCCAGCCATGGATGAGCGCGCACTTAGCACATCGACATCTCAGCCTCCACCTACACCAGAAGTTTCATCAAATCAAATTCCCAGCCAAAGTTCAGATCGACCACCGTTTCAATCACCCGGTTATCCTGACGTAGAAGGATCTCACAAGCGAAAACGATCTGACTCTGTTGAAATTCGTCGTGAGCATGCAGTGCATGCTCACACACCGGAATCCGCTCACCCTCATCACGAATCGCGAGAGCCTTATGGAACTCCCTCAAGAGATTATCGTCCTTATGGTGACGAGCACCGAGACAAAGAGTCTTGGTATTCTCATCAGGCACGCGATGAGCGAAGTTACGACTCACAGCAAAATTCGGCTACCACTCCTCATGGCCAAACGGAGGAGCAGATTGGCGATGCGCTCCGCAGGGCCACCGGTCAGATGGACCATAATGATTACTCAAATGCCAGTCCAGAGGGTGATGACCATTCCATGATATATGGTAGCCAATACGGATCCGAGCAGAGGCGTGACGGGGTCTTGCAGCACGATCCCAAAAAGAGAAAGAGGAACTTCAGTAACAGAACCAAGACAGGTTGCCTGACCTGTCGGAAGCGCAAGAAGAAGTGCGATGAGCAGAAGCCCGAGTGTAAGTCATTTATATATAAGTTGTTTGATCCGTGACTGACAAAAAGTTAGGTGGAAACTGCCTTCGCGGAAGTTTTGTGTGTGCAGGTTATCCACCCCAACGCGGGCCAGGATGGCAGAAGCCGGACAATAAGGCTCCTGCAGTTCCCCTTGAATCTAAGGATCCAACGTACATTCCCCCGGGAGCTTATGGGATGCCACAGCAAAGCCCTTACGGTAATCAACCTGTGAAGCGCGAATCCCTGCCACCTTATCGTGGCCAGGCTCTTCGCATAGACCCCCCACAAGGCCGCCCTTTGGTGACCGACGACGACCGGCCAACGGCATCAACATTGCCCAGCGCGTCTGTGGCCAGTCCTGAAAACAAACTCTCTGCTCTTCCTTATACTCCTGCAAACGTTTTCCCAACTCCAGTCAGCGCAAATCCTCAACCGCCGCCACCTTTTGGAGAAAGGATGGCAAAGGAATACCAGCGTGTGCCTCCGCTGCATGATCTCAGCAGGACGGAACCCGAGTCTGTCCATTTAGGGAAGCAGCTTCCACAGATCAATATACTTCACCCGACAAGAACCAACAGTCCTGCTCCTCCCCCGCCGGCACCGACTTCAAATGCCCAAGTCGCTGCTCAGCTGGCTTTGTCGCACTCGCAGTTCCCTCAGAGGCGAACTCAAAAGGAGGAGATGTTGTCTGGGCGACATTACTATCCTTTCGACAAGGAACTTTGCTTAGAGCGTGAACGTTGCTCTGCGGCTTGCTGGAGGTTCAACAACCTCACTCCTCCTACTAACGGTGTATCTCCCGAAGAGCGCGCTCGCCTGTTCCTCGAAATATTGCAGCCTCGTGATCCCGTTCGAGTTTCTCCCACAGAAGCTTCCCCAGTCACCAACGTTGGCCGTGTAGGCAGGCATGTTGCTGTTGAGACACCCTTCATTTGCGATTACGGGTACAACATCACTATTGGCCACCACGTTGTCATTGGACGCAACTGCACGATCAATGATGTGTGCGAGGTCAAGATTGGCGACAACTGTGTCATTGGACCAAATGTCAGCATTTTCACGGCAGGGCTCCCTATTGACCCCAAGAAACGCCAGGGCGGTCAAGGACCTCAGATTGGCAAACCTATCACCATTGAACAGGACTGCTGGATTGGCGGAGGTGCCATTATTCTTCCAGGAAGGACCATCGGCAAGGGCAGCACTGTTGGTGCCGGATCAATTGTCACCAAGGTAAGCTTACAAAGAGAGGTCGATAAAGAAAAAAAAAAAAAAACAGCAGCTAACTTGTAGTAGGATGTTCCTCCTTTCACCATTGTAGCTGGAAACCCCGCGAGGGTTCTACGTGGCATCGCTTCTTAATGCTTATATTTGGCGTTGCCTGTTTTTCTTTTCTTTTCACCTTCAGACACGATACCCAGTGTAATCGCATGTGTAAAGTTGGCACTGTTGATGGTCCCCCGGCCATAAGGTTACAAAACTGTCAACGTTATACAGGTGGAGCGAAGCGTTACAAAAGCCTCGGCATTGCGTTTATTGCGGATTTTTCTTTTCTCTCTCTGTCTTTTTTGACTACATTGGAAGGATTTGCTATTGGAGTGGGAGCCGAGTGCGGCGGGAAAAGCAAATGTTGAATGGGGGCGCCATGAGTTTTAATATGCGGAAATACGGGCCGCTATGGGGAGGTAGAAAACCTCATGTGACGAGACGGAGCGCCGGACGTGTTGATGAATTGGGATGGTTGTGTTTGTATTTTTCTTTTTCTGGTTCGTGTTGCATGTGCTACGACTTATGAGAGATAAACAAGCCGGGTCGAGACCTGCAGGAAGATATCCATCCATGTTATTGAATGTAAGCATTTTACAATTTTAAATGCCTCTTGAGGCTTATTTGATGCACCTTATGCTCCCAATCGGTGCACTCACTAGGTGACCAGCGTGAGCTATCATGATAGTAGCAATAATAAATCCTTCGTTCAACGATGGCTGCAGGATGCGACCTGTTTCTGGGCCATTCGCGAGGACAACAATTTCGCGTCCTGACCCAGCTCTTGTTCTTGGCCGGTTGCCATAGTAATCGATCGGTGTTTGTGTCTGCATGCGACCGTGTATGCAGCCTCAGGATTGACCGATGGAAAACTTGTTGTTGTTAGTGAGCACTGGGGAGTCAAAGGGCGTAGGTTTGAACCGGAACTAACCCATTCGAAGCCATCATTAGGGCCGAAGAAACTGTTCAGTGGGAAGAATTCTTCACAATTGGTGGGGTAATCAAAATCTGCCATTGTAAAGTCTGGGATATCACTGCCTGAAGTCGACTCGCTGTGGGAGTTTGCGATGTTCATCATACCTATAGTCTTCACTTTAGATGTTGTACTTGGTGTCGTGATGCGATTTAAAATCGCTCTGATGACCTTTGCCCCGTGTCGTGCGTCCTTGGAGTGGCTCGCTCGAGTTTCCCATGTCTTGCAGGTGTTTTCCAGTATCTGCGTGCGTTGTCTTCGGTCTTGTGGTCTACGGCTTGGATTAGTAGTCATGGTCGGAGATAGTAGGAGGAGGATATACGTTATGTCGGCGGACTCGTGAAGGTCCAGACATAAAATCATGGACGCGACAAGAAAATCATGCAGAGTCAGGCTCGATAACAAGAAGCGGTCTTTATACATGCGGCCGCCTTCTCGAATCTCATGCTCAAACTCGAGATGAATCTCGATGATCCGAAGAGCGGCAGTTCGACAGAGTTCACGAGATGCTTTGTACATTTCCTGGTTCTTCTCGGCCGCAAGGTAAGGCCGGTGGAGGACACAAATTGTCTTGAGATATGACACTTCTATGATTAATCTGTGCATGATGGTATGGGCTGGAATATCAAATGGAGTGTCGGCGATGGGGCGAACGCGCAAACATTCAGGGACACTGTTGTGGTATACTTCCAACTCAGCTTGGAGTGCCATGGTTTCTTCATAAGGCGGAGACTCGACTCGAAGAACATGCCGGAGAACACGGCGTAGTAAACGGCAGAGATGAGATTTTGTCTGCCATGCCAACATGGGAGTGGGATATGTTGGGGGGCGAGACTCAGGTACTTCAGAATCCTCGTCAAAGTCATCATCTGATAAATTTCGAGGATGCCCAGCGTCGCAGACTTCTTGATATACCATAGGAGGCATACCGAGCTGAAAGGAAAAAAGCAGATCTGAAGTCTGTACAGTAAACCACGTCCGCCTTCTCATCTCAGCCTCAAATGGTTTAATATTCGGGGACACTCTCGCCGCATCGAGATGGTAGCCTCTTCGCTGAGCAAGCCGAACGGCGAGTGAATAGAGGGACCATATGGTAGCCTCCGAGTCCTTTCTCTTGGCGTTGACCGCATGAGCGTACAGTGTGAGTGCCTCGACAGAATATGGTCTAGCTTTGAGGTACTCCCCCGTAACCAGACATTGGGCAGAACGCTGTATGTAGAAGTCTGGCCCTTGAAGCAGCGCGAGATGGGGCTGCTGGATTTTGCACACCATTGTACCGAGACTGAGAACAGAGAACATTATGCTCAGCCATAGAAAGTTGGAATTGTGAGGGCAAGTCCAGAAAAGTTCATAACGCCGCCAAAAATGACGCTCGTGAATGAAGGGTACAGCGAGGAACTTGGCCTGGAAGTACGCTTTGACGAGGGTATTGGCCTCTTGACGAGAGGGGACGCTGCCGATGACCTCGCTCGTAGAGATTGGAGAGATTTCCCCCATTGCAATGTCTGGTGCAGGGGATAAAGTCTCAGGCTCGCCGTGATGATCGGGGTCATCTTGTGTACTGAGAACACTCTGAATATCATGTATGCTCTTGAAGACGGCCTCCCAAGATGTTTCCCCGTGGTATGCAGCATCAGACCCCTCTTCAACTACCTGCGGAGAGGGCAAGTCCGTATGCTCCGCCATTGCAATGCTGGGATGGACGTTTGAAGCTTCTGAAGCCTTGGCCAAACGCATCACGATTTCCTCAAGTTGAGCCATTTTGAGTTGCATCTCTTCCTTGTCTGCGAATCCATTTGCATCTCCATATACGCACAATCTTGGATCGCCACGCTTGTGGCAGGCACCGCAAGTTGGCTTCCCACGGTCACATTTCGACTTGCGTTTCTGACACGCCATGCACGAGACAGGCTTTCGATTGCGCGTGACTTTGTGGTGGTCTGTTGCTCGGAAAACTCCCGTGAGATGTTTCATGTTGGATTCAGGCATGTTTGAAGATATGTGCAGCTAATAAGCTCTGATGTATCTTTCGACAAGATAGATTAGTTCCAATGGTGAGCTTAGCAAAGAGTCCAGCCAGTGATGTGAGGGAGTTTGATTAACTAATAATTTGAAGTTGACATGGGCTGAGAGAAATACAGTGGCTTCCACAACAACGTTTGAGTGAGGCTCTCCGAGCAAGGCTGTCTTGTAGTGCTTCTCGTCTTGTCTTGTCCTGTTCTGTCCTGTCGCAATAGAACGTAGGTTGACTCGAGATTAGATTGGATGCTTGAATCGAGCGGGGATAGCCTCCACTACAACAACGATTTCAATCCGTTACGCCACACCAAACCTAGACCTAAACGTAGGTACTAATCTAGTGAGGGCCATGATAGGTACAGATACTATGTGAGACAAACCAGAGTGAGTAACCCAAGAGGAGAAGACATGGAGTTGCGCTTCGTAAGTACTAAAATACTTGAGCTACCAGACTGATCAGGTTGTAGCCTAACAAGCATGATCAATGGAGATAGTATGGATCTATCCGTAAAAGTCTATTCTATTATACAAATACAATTTTCCTATTTTCAGAAATTCAGCCATAAATATGCGACTTCCAAAAAACAAATGCCCATTCTCCAATCAAACACAAAACCCTCCCTTGTTCACTCGTACAACTAAACGTCCCGAAATAGTATGTCAAGCAAGGTCACATAATATGCCAATAGTAATACATGTTGTAATCGTGAATCCGCACCATCTCAACCTCGCTATGCTATCGTGTTATCAAATCATTGAGAGTGGTTTTGCTCCAGCCTCTTCTTGTTCTCGTCAATAATCTTTTCCATCGTTTCAAGTGCCCGAGTCTGATCGTTCAGTCTCGAAAACGCCTTGAAGGTATAGGCGTCAGGCTTGTACCCAGCCGCCTCAAGGTCCTGTAGCGTGCCCACTGTCTGCGACAGATTCTGCATTGACGCATAACCCTTCACGAGGGTATTCCAAGTTACGTCGTTGGGCTCCAGATTATGCTCCCGCATGACCTGGAGCATTTGCTCCCCTAGCCTTTTCTCTTTTCGCATCAAAAGACCATGCAAGAGGATAGTGAATGTGAACAGGCTTGGCGCTGGGTGAGCCTGTATGCCATCAGGAGGCGAGCTTTCGTCAATGCCCTCTTCCTTGGTCTTGGAAGTCAGCGTGCCGCGAAGCATGTCACCGAAAACCTGTAGCGCGGGGCGTAGTAGAGACTTTTGCTCGAGCATGACCTGGATCAATGTGTCATGGACCACGCTCCCTTGATCTTCCACAAGCTCTCGACCCCAATTCTTTTCAGCCCCATGCTCCTCTAGACGGGATTTGAAGAAGCTGTAAAACGACAATAAATCGTAAGGTCGGTAGAGGGTCTTGATATATGCACGTAGCATGATAGCTAGAGTCTCTGCGTTGGGCTTCTGTCGAGGGGCCTTGCGCTCGAAAAACTCATTCACAACAGGAACAATGGTCCTCCTAAACCCCCACTCTCTTCTTGGGCCAGACCTGAATTTCTCAATACCGTCCACATCTTCCTGGCTGAGAATCAGGGGCAGAGTGTCGGGCAGCAGCCATTGCAGAGGCTCCAGGTCGAATTTCTTGGCATAGATGCGAAGCATGGACCCAAAGATGGGAACGGTCCATGGCGATGGATAC
The DNA here is from genome assembly GCA_013186785.1 of Fusarium pseudonygamai. Lineage (NCBI taxonomy): Eukaryota > Fungi > Ascomycota > Sordariomycetes > Hypocreales > Nectriaceae > Fusarium > Fusarium pseudonygamai. The sequence continues at coordinate 26,881 of JAAQRH010000493.1, read as the reverse complement.
TGCTTCTCACGGCTCTCCATCTCGGCAAAGTGAAAGATAGAATGGAGTGTGTTGTTTAGCACATCAACATATGGTGCTTTAGCCGCTCGAGCGACGTCGAGTGCAAGCTGTACGTTGGATGCTTTAAGGCTGGCCTTTGCGCCTCTGAAAACAGTGGTATAGCATCGTCGATCCAGCTCAACACCGTTCTCTGCGAGCAGCAACGGAAGCCGAACTGCTTCTGCAATGTCCCCCTGTAAACAGAGGGATTCTACCAGAGACGTGAAGTTGATCAAGTTAGGGGAGAAGCCGCGCTCGAGAAAATACTCAAGAGCCCGCTGAGGCGGAAAACTTTCATCAGATGTGGACCATCCATTTTTCGCTTGCCTAGAAAGTAGCAAAGTCGTGACAACGCTCGCGAACCCAGCCGAGTTCAGATCGTGGCCCTTATCTGCGATCTCGCGAAGAAGCTCAAATGCCTTGGATTTGTATGCACTGCTGCTCGCAAGGTTTCTCGCAAAGTGCAAAAGTGTATTTCGATGTAACTTGATGCCTGACTTTTGCAAAATCTGGAGCATCTCAACTGCCTGCTCGAGGGGCAGATTCTTTCCGAGGCGACCCAGGGTAGACTGACGGATTGGAACGTGGCCATGGGGGAGATCCTCAATGAGCTTTGCGAAAAGCTCGAGTACCTCGTCAGCCTTCGTAATCCGATCTCGCATATTCTTGATGTTGTTCAATCTGAGATTCGAGATGCAGAAATGGGCAACATCGAGGATTGCATAACCATGGGGTAGAGGATCCAACGTTGACTCAAGGACTTGGACGGCCTTTGCCGGACATGAATGCAGAGTCGATAGCATTGCAGTGGGCCATATCTTCTTCCGATATTCGATGTCCAGTTCGTGCCAGGCCTTTCTCATGTCTGAAGTACTCTCCAGTTCGTACAAGAATTTCCCGCGGTCGAGCCATGTCCATGATCTGGGCTTTGCAGGGACCTCAAGCAGTTCGATTCTTCGCTTCCAGATGTTGAACTGCCGTCTTACGGCAACCAACTCATCTCCAGAGTATTGGTGACGCAAATAACCCCATTGTTTATATATTTCCTGCGTCCTCTTCCTTTTCCTCTCTGTGGCCTTGCGTTGCTCTTCGGCAGTCTTTCGAGTGAATTCCGGGATTTCCCGATGCCTTAGTTGATGGGAGTGTTCGCTGCGCAAGCGTCTCTTTCTTTGTGAGAGTCTATGTCTATGATTAGACGCCCTGCCTCCTTCCTGAATCTGTTTGCGATCTCGTAGTGAGGGGGGAGTGTATGTCTGCGTCTTGGGAGGGTTCGAGGTTGCATTACGAGGACGCAGTTGTGATAATATTTGAGAACCGACTTCCGGGACGGGTATGTGCGTATTGAGATGATAGGAGCGAATCAATCTTGGACAGCTTCTCGTAGTGTTGTATCGTAAGGCGAGAAAAACAGCTCTTCGAGTCCATGCTTGGGGCGTTATAGGAAGCTCAAGCCTTGCACAGGCGCGGAGTATAAGGGCCGTTGGCATATCCTCCGAGTCGGCATCAACTTGAGGCCAATCGTCTGCATAGTGATCACTAGACGAGTACCGAATTCGCCGTAGTCGCTGGTAAGAGCTGAATTTCGAGGTCGCTAATTGCTCTTGATTGCGAAATTTTTCTGATTTAGTTATGCCGAAGTCGCTCAATGCGCCTCTATAATTTTAGCTCTCTGCTGCGCTTAACGCAGGGATCCAATGGATGTTTATTAGTGGAGGGGCTTATTTAGTGGCCACCCCCTGCAGAACCTAACCCTTTCCAATGAGTGGCCCGGGCGCTTGATTGGAGTCGCAGCGGCTCTGCGGGTGTGAAGCCATAGATAGACGCGCTTGAGAAATGTCCATCTTGAATTCCCACCTGTTTCGCATCCGCAAACCTCCAATCTCCGTAACATACGTAATACTCCAGCTTCACTCCGGTTTCACACTCTCTCAGCGCCCGTGTACCGTTCTATGACAATCTGACACCATGTCTTCATCACACGCCAGCCTCAGCGCTGCCTCAGACGACCGAAAAGCCAGGCTCGCGAAGCTGAAGAACCTCAAGCGCAAGCAACCCGGAGACGAAATTGTTGCACCAGAATCAGAAAGAGCCCAATCCCCTCCAGTAGAGCCAGATGTCTCACGACTCCATGTCTCTGGCCGCAACTACGACCCTGAAACCAGAGGTCCCAAGCTTGGCTTTGAACAGGATCCAACCCTCAACCTCGACAAGCCAACGCTCGAAGAGCAAGCTGCCGAAGTGGAAGCAGAGGTTAAGCAAAAGGCGGCAGAAGAAGCCCAAGACGATCAAGGTGTCGATTTATTCAAGCTACAGCCGAAGAAGCCGAACTGGGACTTGAAAAGGGAACTTGATAGGAAAATGGAGGTTCTCAACGTTCGAACCGACAACGCCATTGCGCGCTTAGTCCGCGATCGTATCACGGGTGCACAAAAGGCTGCCACGAAGAAAGACGCGGTCGTGGACGCTCAAGGCACTGGAGAAGCAACCGGCATGGATGGTGTGGCATTGGTAGAAGGCTTGAGGGTCAGGGAGAAGGAGGAGGAGGAGGAAGAGCGTCGCGAACGGGAAGAAGATGCTGCGCTAGGGGTATGAAAAAGCACCATCTAGCCTTTAGACGTCGAGGTTCTGCCTCGCCGCCCTTTTTATTACATCTTAGGGGTCTGGCGCATTGTGCGATGACGGTTACACTATATTTACATTTATACCCAACAATTCATTATCTTCCACCCTTCATAGCTTGCGTCATAGCTAACCGTTGACTGAAAGGACTCAAGCTTCGTTCTCGTGCTTGATTCCCAGGACCCGAACCTCCGTGCCCATGTCTTCTGTGATAAAACCTTCCACGAGGTGGCAGTCTCTCACTGTCATGCCTAGTCCTAGATCGACCCGGCCTCTCATCGAGTCTGCCTCTCGGTTGGGGCGACCTTGGGCTCCCAGAACGTCGACGACGAAGGCTATGTGGGCTCCGAGACTCTGATTGATTCTCCCTAGGATGCCTCGCTGGCGCGCTCCCCTTGACAGAAGGTAAAGGGTCCCGGGACCTGTACTGGTCGCGACGGTCAAAATCTTCAGGAGATGGGCTGCGACGAGAATCGGAACGACTGTGTCGAGCTTCAACACGAGGGCTTCGGCTACGTTTCAGGCTAGGACTGTGGCTGCGGCTGCGGCTGCGGCTGCGGCTGCGACTTCTACTGCGGCTATCAACTCGCCTGCCACGCTGTGAGTCCTCTGAATAGGGGCTTCGACTTCGTGGCGACTGGGCAGGAGGTCTGGCCCTGTCTTTACCAGGTGATCGTGATCGCGAAGCGCCAGTGGATATGGTAGAAACTGAATGGGAAGACACTGATCCATGACGTTTTACGTTTGGCTCAATCAGCTCATCGTCTCTCTGTTCTCGCTCACGCTCGCGGGCGCGTTCGGCTTCCAATTTAGCCAGCTCTTCATCCGCCACACCTTTCCTGTAGGGCTGTTAGTAAGTAAACAGACCTTTGCTACTTCTAACTAACTTTTGCTCGAGAGGGTTCAATGTCTCATTTGTGAGCTTAGGCACCAGTTTGGGGTTTCGGAACTGTTGAGATCGCGATGGACGCGACACATATGGACGCTCTTGAGCAGTGGCTTTACACTCATATGAGTAGTGGCGTTCTGGGATGGTCAGTATGATTGCAAAATAACATCGAGGTCAAAACATATCTCTCTTCAAGCATTTCTGGCACTGAACGTTAGAAGGCGTCGACCGGGAAGGGCCACCACGGCCTCTGTAGGTGAACATCTGGAAATCGGAATGGTCTCTGTGTAGCGAAGAACCTCTCAAACTATCATGTACAAATGTGTCAAAAATATGGCGCCTCTGTAGGTATTACGAACGGCAAAAGAACTGATGTAATTATTGAGTCGCGATTGCTTGGATGGCCTCCTGGTGATATCTTTGAGTCACGTGACGCATATTCCTACACTGAGGAGGCGTGACCAAAGCTTGAGTACCTGACTCCATTCCTAGGTACCTAGCAGGAAGAACAGGTCAGGTAACGTTTTAAAATTCCCGGGCCCTCTAAAGGTAGATAAATACCTTGTTAGTAATTATCGTGGGCTTCCTTTATTGCATTGAGTGCCGTCCACAGATTCACGCCCAGAATTTCTGCAACAGCCTCCACTATAAAAAGCGACACTGACCTGTGACTGGTCCGCCCCCTTTCATGTCAGGCGGGACACATACGATCTTTAGTGATTCTTCCAGCGTCTCCCAGCGTATCCTCTCGCTGTGCCCTGCCGTGCCGCTCGCTCCACAGCGAAGTGGCAGCCCAGGGCAGGCGGCCAGACTGACAATTGAGACGCCGTCCTTGTGACAACCTCCTCCCACGGGCCCCCCTCCAAAACTTCAACTAACCAACTACATCCAATTCAGCACACCAGCATCACATCACATCGCATTGCTCGTCTTTGCTGCCTTGTGCGCCTCGGGCCGCCTTTCTCAAGAATTGGCTGTCGTCAATTTTCAGTCGTCTTTCACTTTTCCGCCCTTTCGCCTTGTTCGGAACCTGGGCGTTGCAAGGATATTGCTTAACTTTCCTCTTGACCTCCATCCCCCGATTTCTGGTCCTGTCTCATTGCAAAGACAGAGGGCCGCACTGCAGTATCACAGGTTGGGCAGCCAAAAAGGCGTACGACAACCATCATCTCTTCCTCCGAACAGAATCAGTTGGGGAACAATGCATCTTACTTTACGACGATGAGCACCAAGACTCTGTTTTCTTTCTGCCGGTCCGCTTCCATTAAATTCGCATCCTGATTTTCCTGATACTGTCCTTTCTGTTTCTGTCATCATCGCTGCAGTCTCAGCCGCAGCCTCATCTCGACCTGGTCAACCATTGCTCCCAGTCTTCTGTCTCATATTCTTATCGACATTTCTACCGCCTGCACTACTGGATCGGCCTCGTAACATTGACCACAGCCCATCATGGCTACTACCCAAATGTCTCCTGATCTTCCCAAACCCTCGTTTGCCAAGGTAAATACCACACCGTGTTTGGCTCCTATAAGTGGTCCTTATCTGTCAAAGGAGCCATTCTTTTTCCTTACCCGGTACTAATTCATGCTGCTTGACAGGTCGCTGCCTCCGTCTCCAAGGACTCCGCACCTCCAGCGATTCGACGGATAGCCACACCATCCAAAGAAGGAACCATGAGCTCGACGACGATACCATCCACATCCACCGCGCCCGTAATCGCAAACGGCCGATCTGGCAAAGCTCCAGTCGCAAGGTTGCCCTCGCCACAACGGGAATCAAATCTCAACCTGGCCGATCACGGAAGCGGTGAAGACAGCCTCGAGAGATCTTTAAAAGACTTGGGCCTAAGGGACAAAGCCCCTAACGTTGTCGTGAACGGTAGTGGACCTTTGGCTCCTGAGAGGCCTGCAGTCGTCGTTGGTAGAGACAGCGGATCCGACGATTCTCAAAGAGCTGATTCGAGTTCCGAACTCGGAACTAAGCCTCCTAGTCTGGATGGAAAGAGCATCACTTCAGGCACAACATTTGCACTCGATGAAAAGGAATCGCTAAGACCTGACGATAGCGCCAGTGTCAAGGCCGCTGCAGAAGATGACGATGCTTTCTCTGTACGCGGTTCATTAGTCGCTGGATCTCGCATGGGCTCAGAGGTAGCCGCACGAGCTCGAATGCTTCACCTGGGTGATATTCCGGAGCGAAGGCTACCACAACCAGTTCCAGGCACCGCAGCTCAAGGAGTCCTGACTCCCCAGAGCTCATCATCTGAACAACCCCCCGGTGCACCCATGGGTACTCCTGGCTCCTCAGATGCCCTTGGGGTCATCTATCGACAAGCGCCGGATGATAAACTTCTAGAAGCCATGGCATCGCCCAAGGACAGACTCTTTCTATTGCGGCTGGAGAAACAGGTCATTGATTTTGTGCAGGATTCCAAGTATGTATATGACCACAAATTCATTCATTTTGTACTTACCATCTTTCTTTCTTAGAGAGCCCTACATGGACCTTCCACCGTCCAACTCGTTCTGCAGAATGCTAACACATAAGCTGGCGGATTACTACCATATGACACATTCATTTGAGCCTCACGTGGGGTCTGTACGAATATTCAGGACGCCATTTTGTCGAGTTCCCACCTCATTGGCACTTATCAACCCCAGCCCTACTGTGCCAAATAGCAGCACTCCGCCTCCTGTTGTTCTGCCCAAGAAAATTATGCGACGCGGCCAAGATAGTGAAGGTGGCCCAAGTGCTAGCCCCTCTAAGCCAACTTCTGAGACCGGCAGTGATGCTAAAGATAAGCCCGCGGCGAACCAGAAGTACGTACAATTCCATGATGTGTTAACAGTCTCTCGAGCTCACCAGCTTTAGACTTACTAGGGAAGAGCGAGAAGAGCAGTATAAATTAGCACGTGAGCGCATTTTTGGTAGCTCAGAAGACAGTGTCACGGGTAAGTAATGAAGCAACATCAGTGAAGAACACCTTTTGACAGGAAAAATAGAAGAGGGCGACAACGGCGTTTCAAGAGCCAGTTCAGTGTCTGCCAAGGACAAATCCAATATCGGAAAACGAGGTAAAACTGGTAAACAACGACGTGATGATTCGGACAGCTTCGATTCACGACATCAGTACACGCCCTATTGGGGTCCTCAGCAACAGACTTGGATATCCCAACCGCAGTACATGCCGCCCCCCAATACTCAATACGGCGCCCAAGCACCACCAGGGCCAGTATACCCAGGTCAAGTCGCACCTGTCTACACACATCAGGGTCCCGGATACCCTACGATGCCAGCTATGCCACCAAATCAGGCATATCCTCAGTACTCAGCCCCTCCGGTAAGTTCCATATGAGAACAACATGAGCAGAATAGCGACTGATCTGTCCCACTAGTATGCTCCTCAAGCCGCCCAACAGCGCTATCCTTCTGGCGGAAGCCCTATGACTAATTACGGTGCACCTGTTCCTCCGGTTGGCCCGCAGCAACCTGCTTGGCAACCGGGCCTTGCTCCTCCTACTCAATACCAGGCGAGGGGAGGCACCCCAACCGGTCCTCAAGGGCATATGGGAATCCCTTATGCATACGGACAGCTCCCAGCAAATATCAACCCCCATGATCCCAAGAGCCAGCACCCAATTCCTGGTAGTTATAATCGCAACCACGCCTTCAACCCCAAGACACAATCATTTGTGCCTGGTGGTGGGGGTGGCATGGCTCCTGTCCAGCCTCCACAGCCGCCATTCACCGCCCCTGGATCGCATCATGGCAGTCCTCAAGTTGGCTCACCTCATCTAGCCTATTCTGGCGGTTATCAACAGCCAATGTCTCAGCCTTATGGGGGCGGATATGGTATGGTAAGGCAGGGGTCTAGCAACTCGATGCCTGCATATTCTTCTCCTCGCGTTGCTCATATCCAACACGCACCGCCGCCGCCTGTAATGCCGCAGAACCCCCCACATATGGCTCCTCAGCCTCTGCCCCCTCATTACAGTATCCCCAACCGACCTAACATGGCACAAGTACCTAGCCAGCCCTTCTCGCATTTGCCAACATATGGCAACCCCGCCACTCTACCCCAGAAACCAGCTACTGGAATTTAACCATTGTCATTGTAACAAAAAAAAAAAGGGGGAGGGAGGAGCATGACGTGGTGTTTACAAATTGGGAGAACCACAAGGCGTACACGGTATATTAAGCATCTTGGCGTTATCGGTGGACAGGATGGACGACATGAATTTGTAGGCCAAGGGCCAATTTACTAGACGAGTTCAATACCACTTTGATATAATTCTTCTTGGCGATGAAGATTGAACCAGGGCCTGGCGGAGAAGAAGATAGTTTTATATGACGATTGAATTCGATTCTATGGCCAGGAATGCCAGAATTTTCATGCCTACCACAACGCCATGATTTTATTGAAACAATTGACCCATGCTTCATCTCACATCCATGCATGCCAGGGGGGGACATCCTAGACTTTCCTTGTCTTCGGGACATCGCCTTGCTCTAACCTGGACTCCGATATCTAGTTCCCATTTCTTCTTTTCACGGAATCTCCCTACTCAGCAGGCTCCCGAGGTTCCCTTGGCTCTCGGGGTTCACGCTGCTGGCCACCACCTCGGCCACCACCTCGGCCCCCTCGCTTGCCTCCCTGTCGGCCACCCTTGTCCTCCGATTTGCCCTCACCCTCCTTCTCGTTGCTGGTCAGGTTGGCAACAGCCAACCGCTGTGACAGGTCGATCTGAGTGCGAATAGTGTTGGCCAAGTAGCTGACCATGAGAACGTCTTGAATGTGGTTGTTGAAATCATGCTCGATCTGAGAAGGATCGACCTTGGGGGCGAGAGACAGAGCGTTGAGAAGGTATTGGGCAACAGTGTTGTTGGGTTCCTCGTCCTCATCCAGAACTCCGTTAATCCACTCACTCGCTCTGTCGAGAAGGCTGATGGTCTGCTCAATTGATCGACCAAGACCCTCAATGTCAGAGACAAGAGGTGCTGTTCGAGACTCAGCGTCCTTTGCGCTGGCGATAGCCTCGAGAGCACTTCGGTCGGCATCGCCGTAGAGAATCTTGTGGGGGACCTGGATGAAAAGGCAACTGTCGGCAGCACGCTCAGCGTTCACGGCAACAGGGGCGCTGATATAACATCGAGATTGTATGTCCTCGCCAGGCTCGGTAGAAATGGTCATGTGAATGGCGGGGTGGGGGAATGTGCCGGTGTCAGGGCTACCGAAGAAGTTCTGGATGAGGGCGCTGAAGCTGTTGAGCTCATGAGAGGTGGTGTACCAGCCGAGGAGGGACTCGCCCCTGTTGGCCTTCAGGGTCAAGGCGAGCATGTTCTTCTGGTATTCGACATCGACCTCGACCTGGTCCTCCTCCTCGGTATGGGGGATAGCGAAGCACGAGCGAACCTCGACTTCGGTGCCATCTTCAGATCGGGTGCCGACAAGGGCGCCAATAACTCTGGTAGATTGCGTATCTCGGATGTCTCGTCGCACGGCGTGGTCGAGGATAGAGAGGACAGCCTGTTGAGCAGAGGGCAGATCATGTTAGCCAAAGCATATTCCCTTTGACGAATGTTCTGATCTCAGGGTAGAACACAGATAGTCAACCGGAGAGGGGGTCATCGCAATCGTACCTGAGGCTGGATGTTGACAGTGAGCGGGGCAAGGTTAGTCTGGATGCCCACGGTGTTGGGCGCCAGAGGCCTCGCCAGGTGAATGAAGCTCTCAGAAGCAGCAGCGGCCATAGTGGGCAACTTTGAAGCTGAAGCTATTGGGAGAGGAGTGTAGATGTCTGCGGAGAAATGGGTGAGCCGGGCCGGGTCGTCTTTGGTCACTCTCGCGAACCTGTCCTATAACAAATTTCGCCGATTTTTGAAGAATTGCAGGTTTGGCGGGACGCCGCTGGGGTTGTGCGCGCTAAGATATGCGATAAGACTGTTCGTGGCGTTTGCGCTGAGAACCCCACCAAGTCGTGGCTTGACAATGCAAGGCTGAAGGTAGCCTCATAACTTTTTTTTACCATTTTTTGTTTGACGTCGACAGGCTCTTCGGCGCAACTTAACAGAACTCTTGACATTTTATAACGTTCCAACAAAATAAAATCTGCTGGTAGACAGTATAATGCCGCCGCGCGGAAGAGGTGGAAACTTTAGAGGCCGTGGTGGTCGTGGCAGAGGAAGAGGTGGCAGAGGAAGAGGTGGCAGAGGAAGAGGTGGCCGAGGAGGTAAAGAGACAAGCCGATTTGGACCCAATCGAAGATTCGACGGTACTCGACTTGCCGACAATGATGAGTATGGGCATAGATGTGACTGGTGACTGGGAAGTTAACTGACGTATGGTAGATCCGAAAGTTCAGGGTCAGAGTCGGAATCTGCGCCTGAAGACACAGTCATGGAGGACATCGATTCAGAGGACGACGACGATGAACATACAACATCGTCAAAGCCATACATGGCCCTTCTTCAGAGCTTCAATAACGAGAGCAGTGCCCCAGATGCAAAACGACGAAAGTTGAACCACAAAAATTCAACTCAATCTCAACCTGAACAAGACTCCTCTGGGGAAGAATCACACGCAGATGACCAAGATGAAGACGCTGAAAAAGATATCGATCGTGCTGAGGACGAGGCAGAAGAAGAAGTCGAAGAGAAACTGGATGATGATGAAGATTCGGAAGACGAAGAAAACCCAACAGATCCCTTCGACGTTCATTTTGCGCACCCCAATGACGATACAGTCTCACAGAGAGTCAAGTCCGTACAAAAGAACCATTGGGCAACGAAACGAGCATTACTACAAAATATGAGAGCAACTATTTTGTGCCCAGAGTCGGATACAGGGTCTGAAATACCAAAACCCATTGCTGGCTTGGAAGGCCTACAGCTCAAGCAGAAGCTTAGAGAGACTTCGACTCGCAAGATTGGGGACTTCGATGCCCTCCAGCGCAACTTGAGCCCTTTGATCTTCAATTATAACGATGTACTGTTTTGTGATCGAACAGTACGGAACTCAGACTCATTGCGAGAATTGGTATGTCTACATGCTCTCAACCATGTCTTCAAGTGAGTCGATCAATTTGACATTTCAAATAAGCCCTAGCCGCTAATCAAAGAAGAACTCGAGACCGTGTTATCAAGAACAACTATAAATTGGCCAAGGAGGGCCAAGATGCCGACCTCGAATTACGAGACCAAGGCTTTACCCGTCCCAAGGTGCTCTTCCTTTTACCAACACGTAACTCAGCTCTTCGGATGGTGAACATGATCCGTGATATCTGTGAGCCAGATCAGCAAGAGAACCGCAAGCGATTTGACGATGGATATGTCGACAAAGAGGCCAGGTTTGGCGTCGATAGACCGGCTGACTTCAAGGATCTTTTTGGGGGAAGCGATGATGACATGTTCCGTCTGGGCATGAAGTTCACTCGCAAGACAATCAAATACTTTGCGCAATTCTACAACTCAGACATACTCTTCGCCAGTCCTCTCGGCCTTCGTATGGCTATCGGCTCCGAGGAAGACAAGAAGCTTGACTTTGACTTCCTGAGCTCTATTGAGATGGTCATTGTTGATCAAGCGGATGCACTTCTCATGCAAAATTGGGAGCACGTCGAATTCATTTTTGAACACATGAACCTCCAGCCCAAGGATGCACACGGTTGTGATTTTAGTCGTGTTAGAAACTGGTATTTGGAAGACTGGGCAAAATATTTCAGACAGACTATCATCATGTCTGCCTTCAACACCCCCGAGCTGTCCGAGCTTCTTCGATTACACTGTCACAACTGGACTGGAAAAGTCCGGCTGCAGCCCGAGTATCCGGGCATGTTGTCACAACTTGGTATCAAGGCGAAGCAAACCTTCTCTAGGTTCCAGTCCAGTTCGGTCGATAAGGATCCTGATGCACGATTTGAGTATTTCACTTCTGCCATTGTTCCCTCACTTGCAAAGCGGGCAAAGGATGCGACCGGAACACTCATTTTTATCCCCTCCTATCTGGACTTTGTCCGAGTGAGGAATTACTTTGCAACGTCAAGCGCGGTCGAAAACGTCACCTTTGGTGCCATCTCAGAATATGCCGACGTACCAGAAGCCTCGCGGGCGCGGTCACATTTCCTTAACGGGCGCCATCGCGTGCTGCTCTACACTGAGCGAGCACATCATTTCCGACGATATCAGTTCCGTGGTGTGCAGCGAGTCATATTCTACGGATTACCTGACAACCCCATCTTCTACACTGAAATTGCGGGTGGGTATCTTAGCAAGAGTGAGCAGGATCTCAGACTTGAACCTGGTCAGGGAACTGTCAAGGTTGTGTTTTCAAAGTACGATGTGATGAAGTTGGAACGGATCGTGGGTTCCAAGAGAGTTGGTAAGATGATTCAGGATCGCGGCGATACCTTTGAATTCATTTAGATGCATCTTGTGTCAGGGAGCATAATTGTATGGTTGAAAAGTTATTAGAGCCAGGACAGCGTATCAAGTGCGCCTTTTTGAAAGCACCATGGTTTGGCAAAAAGACAATCATGTCATCATGTAATAATTTATACAGATTTTGTACAGAGTCTGGCCCCCTTCGTAATATGGTATACATGTCGCTTCTATGGCGAGTTCTTCTGTTGCGCTGCCTTTCTCACCGACTCCGGTACGATGCCAGCGGCCATTTCCTTTGCCTGCTCAGCATTCTTGTCTGCCGCCTTTTCGGCCTCGACTTCGGCCAAACTACTCTCATCCCGTGATGGTCCAGTCTTCTCACCAGTCTTCAAGATCATAAACCTCCGCACCATCTCCTCAAACGGCACCTCGCCGCGGAACTGTGTGACTTTCTTGATGTTGGTTCTGGTGACAGGAGTATGCTCTTGCCCCAGCATTCGGTCGCGGGCAACTGTCTTGGCAGTCATCATGAACCGTGAGTCCTTTGGGCCGTCGACGAATTCAAGGATGGCGCTCTCGCCCTGATCATATGTGTTCTTTGACTCGGTGCGCACGACGCGAGTATAGCCTCCCTCTCGGGTCAAATATCGGTTTCGCAGCTCGCCCAGCAGTTTAGGTAGGGTTGTGGTGGGTGTCTGGCGAAGAACCTTACTGTTAGCATGGCTTTTCTGAATAAGCTCCTGTGGTATACATACATATAGGATACCCTGTGCTGATCTCCGAGCAGGCTCGTTGTCCCTCTTCGCCAATGTGATGAGCTTCTCTGCCATGCGCTGGGCTTCCTTTGCCTTGGCGTAAGTTGTGTGGATATGTTCGTTTTGGACGAGTTGAGTAACCAGACCGCGCAGCAGAGCCACGCGGGCTGCTGAATTGCGACTCAGATGTCGGTACTTGACAGTACCACCAGCCATTGTGACGGATGGTTATAGCGGTAGCTGACCGGGGAAGGGTGTCAGGTGGATTGAAAAGCGGTGCTCGAATTATTAGAGGTTTGTTCGATGGTTCGTCGCTTTACACGTGGACAGCTCTAAATCCGTCCAAGATACGGACGGTATCTTGGTGGTCAGTTTTTGGTGGAGGGAAATTTTTGGTTGGGCCTTTTTCGGAGCCGGCTTGTCTTGTCCGCCGACAGAGCCTTTGCACTACGTCAACCCACCACCAACAGAACCTCTTCAACAGCTCTCCAGAAGGGAAATCGCACGCGTCACGAGGGCAATTGGGCTCGCGCACGCTATGAAACGCTGTATCTAAGCTTCTTTCGACCCTCACTCCCGGATTGGTCGTCTCTGATACATAAAGAAACCGGCAAATTACCGCATCTCGGTCAACCGGGCAAAGGCTCTACATCATGGGCTTCACCACTGGTTTTGTACGCAACTCGATGAGCCATGCATAAGATCGTATGCTAACTTCGACTACTAGACCGGCGGCGTCACTCTCACCCTCTCCCTCGCCTACCTCTCTGTGCTTGCTCACCAGCGCACCCGTGAGCAACAAGGCTCTGCCTTTCGCGCACAAGCTCTCGCCATCCAAGGGTTAATCGATCCTCTGCCACCACTGCCTCCGCCCACACGGTCTGAAGTCGCCGCTGCTCAGAGGGCTCAAACTGTTGAGATTGCCAAGGATCGATGGAACACCGAAGTTGAAAACGCCGTGCGATGGGTGCAGCACACTGACTGGGTTCAAGTGCGCGAAGGCCTCGAAGATACTGCCTCACGGCTATGGGCCCGAGCCTTTGGAGTTAGCCCCTCGGAAGCTGTTGGCGAGGCTGGAAGAAAGGTTGCGGAGACTGAGCAACAGGCCAAGCCCATCGTAAAACAGGGGGCTGCTAAGCTTGGTGATGCTAGTGGAAAGGTAGCCGCAGCGGCCAAAAGCGCCTTCCAGAAGGCCAAGGCCGAGAGCAAGGATTTCGCCAGTGTTATTCTGGATCACAGCAAGGATAAGGAGAATGTCGATATTGCTCAGGAGGACGGCACTCTTTCAGCATTGACTCCCGTGGAGAGGGCGCTTCAGCAACGATTCAGCAAACCCGAGGATAAGGTGAACAAGACAGTTGAAGAGGCGCTGAAAGACAGATACAAGCCCATGGACGCGAGGGATAACACTCAATTGAGAGGAGTCTAAAGGAAAGTCGTTGAACAAAAGGTGGGCTGGTTAAGGATGAGTGGGTGAACGGTGTGAATATTTGTTGTACATTGCTATCTGTACCACCATTTCTTAGAGTCACTCCAATAGAAACCAGGCTTAGAAATGCTTGGTATGATAAACTGAGTTGTTGCGTCAAGTGAGTAATGTGATAAAAGCTACTGATCACCTCTCAATGCGAACTACCTACATACAGACCCCTTATTTGCAAGCAACTCCTCTTTCTATGTGGTTAATCGTGGCTTTCCCTTTACACACACCAACAGTCATATAAAAGCACCGGACTTATGAACGGAGGATCAATGGCTGGCGATGACTCCAAAGGAGGGACAAGCAACTGCAAAAGCCATTACAGTAAACGCCAGCATAGCAGCAGTCATGCCGAGGGCCACCAAAGCAAAAGCCATCATGATAAGAGCAGTAGGTTGGATACACGTACCATGGCTACCGAGGATTTATACGGCATGGAGTCGAGGGCAACGAAAAAGAAGAAGCGCCGCCATCGTCGTCCCAAGCCTAATCCGAGACTCCCAACTGACTTCCTTGCCCTTCTGTGCTGGGATTCTTGGCTCCCATGGCCAATTGATTCCAAGAAAACCCATATGGACAAGACATCGCGCAAGCATAAGAGGTCTAAGAAGAGAACATCTCACTCGGGCACCTCACATCGTGTGCAATCTTGGGTTCAGGAGGTGTCTTCTCAAGTGACGCCCTCCGAGCCCCCGATACCGCCAACTGTGCCATCTCTAGCACCATCAACTCCCTCTTGACATCAAGTTTCATCATCCCCAGGGTCTCAGCAGGGAGCAGGGGCCGAAGAGGCTGAAGAGGCAGCTTCGAATAACGGTAAGAAGATGGTTAGAGGTGCAACCCCGTCAGCTAACTTTAGTCAAAAGGGCGGACCAAAGAATAACTCAGTACCAGGGCCATTAACCTAGTAGAGAACAACGGCTTGCAGGTCAAATGGTGGGCTCAAACCCTGGGCCTAGCTCCTGACAGGAAGAAATGAGACCTTGAAGTGCCTTCTGATGCCCAGCATGATATGGAGGCAACAAAGTTCCGAGAAATGACCTTACAGCTGGTCCTTTTGATGACATGACTTAACTTTGCGAAAGAGGGGTGTTTTTGGATATAAGTTGGTAGACCGAAAAGACTGTTACATTTAGTTTGGATCAATAATATATCATATTACTCTAATATAAGTAGTCAAATAGTAGGGGTAACAACATAAAGTAGATACTCTTTCCTCTAATTAACAGATATCTAGAAACCCCCCTTCCCGCTATGATATACCGGATAACGCTGATCTAGGTAGGTAAAAGTATCATTCATGGCTTTGCTGGTTGATGCCTCAGGTAAGCGGCCGCAACAAACCTAGGTACCTTCTAACATGAGGTATGTGTTTTTTAGGTATTCTCAGGTATTTGTTCATCTTTGTGCTTCATCCATTACTCACCAACAACATGCTTTTCGCCACACAGAGAACCGGCCTTGACGTGTTGTTGAATCGTCCACGTCCCAACAAATGGCAACAGTTCTGGTCCAAGCCGTACATCTTTCTTGCACATTTCTCTTACTCTCTTCGTCCGATTACCCACGAGCCTCTCGCAAATCCCATCTCTATTGTATGCATATCAGACACGCACAATTCTCAACCTCCTCTACCGTTTGGAGATGTACTCATTCACGCCGGAGATCTTACACAGTCAGGCTCATTAGGAGAGCTCGAGGCTACTATTGCTTGGCTCAACTCTCAACCACACACACACAAGATCATCGTGGCAGGAAACCACGACATACTGCTCGATAAAGGCTGTGATCGCCGAGAGGAATCAACAGCTGAAAAACAATGTCTTGATTGGGGAGGCTGTATTTATCTTCAGAATGGGACTACAACTATCACGTGCAGCAGTGGCCGAAATCTAAAGATATATGGAAGTCCTCTATCACCTCGCCACGGAAATTGGGCGTTCCAATATTCGCGGAGCCAAGATGCTTGGTCAAATACTGCTCCGAACGATATTGACGTTCTCATCACTCACGGCCCTCCTTTCGCTCATCTCGGTCTAAACCTCGGATGCCATTATCTTCTCAAAGAGTTATGGCGCATTCGTCCTTTGCTGCATGTTTTCGGGCATGTACATGAAGGATATGGTCAGGAAACTGTGGTTTTTGATAGATTGCAGAAGACATACGAGAAGGCGCTATGTGACGGGACCTTCTGGAGCTTAATGAGTGTATTCAAGGAGTTTTCAAGGTCGCTCCTAATGAGGAAGAAGCCAGCGATGACGACTTGTCAACTTGTGAACCCAGCAATGGTCGGTGGACTTAGGGATGAAGAGAAGAGAAAAGCAATCAAAATTATCATTTAATTACCTTGTCAAAATAACCAAGAGAGTACTTGAGTATCTTGGGCTTAGTTCTAAACAAAGGCCACATGCGGCCCAGAAATACTTACTCTCATAGCCAGAAACTCAGCGCTTCTGGGTCTGACCTTTGGCTTTTCACCAGAAGAGGTTTGGATGGCGGTTTGCCCATCTAGACCACGTAAAGCCATGGCCCAGGATGGTTGAAGTTCAAGAATCCCTCCACGGGCAGTTCCGCTTCAGCTTCTACGCTGGCGATGATTGCAGGACGGCACCGTGGTAAGCCTCTTTCGATAAGTCGGCTAAAGGCCTTTGCGAGGCAGGTCACATAGCGGGCTGGGTTTGCATCTTTGGAATACCGAGATGATGAAGTTCTCCAGGCCATTAACGATTTACATGCAAAATCCTCTAGGATTAAGGCTCCTATCACCTGAAGATTTGCAAATTCATAAAGCTAACGATGATGATCTTGACCCAATGAAGCTTTGCTTCCTAAGGGGCAATGAATGTAAATTACACTAGTCTTCAGAGATGCCTAGATACATCTTTCGAGGCTAACTTATAAACGATTGAAAGGAAATTATAAAACTCAGGGATGAAACTAACGCATAGGCAGAGGACACTGAGAAGCATCGCTTATTCATGAGAAAGCAGTCTGTCTAGTTTTCCACGATCCGAGGAAATACCAAACATTGGATCACGCGATAAGGAGCTCGCTTAGTAATACGGCTATGGGGGGGGGAGAGAAAACTCAGGACCTTGACCTTCGTAATAAAAGAATATTTAGGTAATTTAGTCTAAGTTTAGGGGGCTCTTTGCTAAGTTTATTTTAGCACCCTCTTCTAAAGTCTTAAGTTTTCTTGTTCTCCTAGCTCTGGCATGTCTTTGCGGTGACATCTCCGGAGAACCCCCCCACTTGTTCCGGCCTACCGGCAACGGCCTGGAAGATAGAGCGTCAAGGGCGGGGCGGGACACGGAATTAGAAAAGTCGGGGCCGTTATTGGCTTGCGGGGTTGAGGGCTCGGCTATCAGTTTTCCACGGCTTCTCCTCTTGAATGAGTCAATGGATTGATCTAGTTAATGGATCTTGGAAGAGTTTAGACAAGTTCCGGGACAGGCAATTCAGAGATTCATCAAACTCCATACTATTCATCTGGCGGCAATTGGTCGAATTGTCTTACCTGTCAGGACGGCCCCTCCGAATCTACCCCTACCCTCGTAAGAAGAAGAAAATCCCCAAACAGAAGGATTCCGAGGTTGCGAGGTTCTTTTCAGGGTCTCTCTGCTGGTTCGATGGCAGTGAAGAAGCGAGGTCGGCCGTCGCCGGCGCAGCTCAGCTAAAACAGTTGAGGAAATTTTCCAGTGGTAAGCGAATGCGATTGGGCGATAAAATGGAGCCGGTGGGCGATTGATTCTTCTGATTGGGTAAGCCACAGACTTTCCGAACTTGACCGATCACGCCGCGTGCACATGCGCAAGACGGAAATCGCTGACGGGCTCAGTTATACCAACGCTCTCATTGGCAATTGCTGTTCTATCTAAGATTCTGGTCCCCGGCGCTCATCCTTTATCATCTCTTCCCTCCCCGACGGTCAACGTATCTCTTGTCCTGCTCTGCTCCTTCAATTCAAGTTCAAGTCCTCTCGATACCCCTTGTCTCGCCGTTCGTGATTTGCGTTGTTTCATCTTCCAATCGTCATCCTTCCGACCTGTTCCGCTCATCACAAGGACCCCCAGTTAACCGTCCGTTGAATTTTTGGCCACCTTACGCCCGAGGCCCGCCATCTCTCTGTTTCGCCCTGAAACTTTCGCCGCTCTTCATCCTTTCAAGACCAACCATCGTCTCTCCAAAACAACATCAATCGTAGTCGACATCATGTCTTTCTCCAGCCTTGTTCAAGACTTGAGCCTTCGCGACTCCAATGGCGCTCGCCGCCCTCAGATCCCCGGTCCCCGCTCTTCCGTCTCGACTCTCGATGACCGAGCTTCACACGTCTCGCGTGCCATGTCCTACACCAGCACTGCTGCCACCAGCGTTAGCATTTCCGGCGACATTTCAAGCCAGCTTCATGGTGGCTACTTCCACCCTCTAGCCCGCTCATGGCAGGCCGAGCGTCAACTCACAAAGGTATGGAGTGTGATTGAGCCCTTAGTAATTAAGGCCGAGGTGTCTAACAGGATGTATTTAGTCCATGCTCATCTACCCTCTCTTCGTCACCGATGGTGAAGGGGACATGATTCTCGTTCCTTCTCTACCCGGCCAGCACCAGCTTAGCTGTGACAAGCTGATTCCGTTCCTCGAGCCTCTCGTTCACAAGGGCCTCCGCTCTGTTATGCTCTTTGGTGTCCCCATGCAAACTGGTACAAAGGACGCTCTAGGTACCGCCGCCGACGACCCTGAAGGACCTGTCATCAAGGCCATCCAAATCATTCGCCGCCGTTTCCCACAGCTCTTCATCTGCTGTGATGTCTGTCTTTGCGAATACACTTCTCATGGTCACTGCGGTATTCTCCGTGATGATGGGAGTCTGAACAACCAGTTGTCCGTCGACCGCATCTCTGATGTCGCCATCGCTTATGCTAAGGCTGGCGCTCACTGCGTGGCTCCTTCAGACATGAACGACGGCCGCATTCGCGCCATCAAGCTCAAACTGATTGAGGAGGGAATTGCCCACAAGACAGTTCTTATGTCTTACTCGGCCAAGTTCTCAGGCTGCTTATATGGCCCCTTCCGAGATGCCGCCGGCTCAGCACCTTCATTCGGTGACCGCAAGTGCTACCAGCTTCCTCCTGGTGGTCGTGGCCTCGCACGACGTGCCATCGTGCGAGATATCAACGAGGGAGCCGATATCATTATGGTGAAGCCTGCTAGTCAGTATTTGGACATTATCAGTGATGCCAAGGATTTGGGTAAAGATCTTCCCGTGGCTGCATACCAGGTCAGTGGCGAGTATGCCATGATACATGCCGGAGCCAAGGCTGGAGTCTTCGATCTCAAGGCCATGGCTTTCGAGTCAACAGAAGGCATTCTTCGAGCTGGCGCTACTATTGTGGTCAGCTACTTCACCCCTGACTTCCTCGACTGGCTCGAAAACTAGGGCTTGCAAATGATACATGACATACACTGGGATTTATTTTAAGGCGTTGGCAGGTGTTTGGGACGAAAATGTGGGCGTTTCATAAATGAGGAAAGGGAGCAAGGGATTTGATTATATCATGTCAAAAAGGACTCTACGATTGGAAGCAAGAATCACTCGCTAATGAAAGACAATATATATATATATATATATATATACGAACTTGGTATTAAAATATCGACTTTGTGTCACTGGTGCTTGTTATACATGACACCCATGATCTCAGCAACTTTCAACAAATATAGCTAGGTAATGGATTGACAGGAGTGCAGGCTGAGTTGAAGATGAAATACAGATTGTGTAGCGCGGTGGGCCATGACAAGGAAACGAAGCGTATCTGCCAGGCTCGACCAGTGCCGCTGAGATTCGGATTTGGGCGAATAACAAGCACAGATGACGTGTCGTTCGTTCAACTCATATCAAGATGAGGTCGACGAGAAACTAGATGGCTGGCAATGAAGCGGGATAGTGATAGTCGTGTCAATCACAGCACACCTTGGAGGCATGAGGCATGGGCAGAAGCAGGTCCACAGGGCGATGCCTACAAGATTAGTATCCGTAGATGCGAGATAGGACCTGGCAAGCTTAGATGTTTTATGGTACGAGGTAGCGAGGGTTGGTACCCTGTGATCATTTATGTAGTTACCTACGGTATTTGGCAGACTGAAGCACATATGGAATGATCAATACCGAGGTATACAGTGCATAGCACCTTATGGGTAAATTCGAAAATACGGTATCAAGATGCAACGTGAATACTGTCTGTCTATTCGCCAGCCCCTATCGTCTACGTTGGAAATCTGGGTCCTCTTGTTTTTGTCGTCGTCAGCTGTGAGCTCATGATGCGCCGTGTTGACGCGCCGGTAGCTCTCTCTCCCCCTTCCCTGAAGGAAAGCCCAGTTTTTCTCCACATGAGAGTTCAGTTGTCGTGTCAGAGAGAGCGAAGAGGGAAACAAGCTTTGTTGTTGGTTTCATGTTGACAATTGAGATCGGTCCCAGAGAAGAGGATGTGAGATCGAAGTCTGGACGAACCAACCAGTTTGCCAAGTATTGATCGACTATGCGCCTTGCTAACTAGTATCCTGACTGATCTCGCGTCTCACATAGAGCTTGACTCGGCTCGCCGCATGAGTTATGCTAGAGGTTATACATAATTAGCTCTTTACGGTTTACTAGGATGGTGTTATGTTTGAGTTACGCTTCACCGGGAATTTAGTCGAGCTGTAACGCCGGGAATACTACCTTGTGTGCCGCCGACCGTTCGTCTTAGATGGTAGCTTGAAGTGGTGCAGACAATAGATGATGATGGGCCGTGCGATCTTCAGGGCGGATATCCCATCTTGCAAAACCGAGGATGAGCTGTTCCTCAATGGCTCTGTCGTAAAGTCGAAGCCGCTTAGCCGTGTCAAGCATTTATATGTAACCCTTGAAGCTGTGTACTGTTCAGATGAGACAATACCTGGTGCACCGTTGGAATGCCTGCACCACAGTCCAGGTCTCCATAGCAGTTGAAAGGTAGAAAGGCAAAGGGTATGGAAGGCTATAGTATCTCACGTACGCGCGTTTCTGAGGGAGCATCCCAGTATCTGGAACCCTACATGTTGTAAATGATTGGGCCTGGAGGGACGTTATCATATTTGTGTGGTGGGTCCATGTTGAGGCCGGTTCAACGTCAAAAGCAAATGAATAATAATAGAGCCATTGGACTTTTTGGAAAATATCCGAGAGCCTATAATTGCTAGAGTACCTAATATGCAACAACAATCAAAATACCTAGTATGAACAAGTCAAGAATTATCCTACCAAGACAGGTACGTAGTTAAAGTTATCCAATAGACGGAAATACAAAAGAAAAAGCCAGATTTACTCCGTACAGGGGTAAAAAAAACCTTGGCTTTTTCTTAGCCAATGCTTAATTACTTTACCTGGGCCGACACCCCAGTTTTGAAATAGATGTCTCACCTTGGCGTGGAAAATCAAGGTACAGTAGGTACTTGTCATGGCATTGTCTTTGTCAGCGGATGCCGTCGGAAACCTCTATCGTCTTTTGATACACACATGATGTTTTAGGTGTGTTTCTTTAAGCCGCATGATCCATCTACCTACATTACCTTATACAAAGATAAAACGTTATGGAATTCTACTATCACGACACTTTTTATTTCATGCTTAAACTGATATCTGAGGAAACTCGGTTATCGGCATCATATCAAGCACTTGTCATGCAATCATCAACCATCTTTTGCTATACAAACTCCACAAAGATGCTGCAGATCTCCATTCTTCGCCCCTGGTCCTGACTAGTATGCGGCTTGAACTGTCGAAGATCGGTAGTTGGGTGGGCGCAGTGTGGATATGCATTCATGGCATTTATAACCAGTGTTATACTATTATGTATGCATATGAGGAAGCGAAGCAGGGCGTTTCAAGGCAAATCAAGACGTTGAAACACAGCATGTCTCCAGTGATAGACGTTTGGCTCACGGGACGGTGCAAGTTGATAGGCTCCCTCCATCCGTTTGTGTGAACAACTGGAGCTGAAGCTGGAACAGGAACTGCAAGTGTCTGTCACTTGTATAGTAGTGATACTGTGAGATACTGTATAACCCTGACTCCCAATCCCAACCCCAACACTACCTATGTATACCATAGTCTGCCTTTTCCCTGTTTCCTTCTCTTCTGCGTCGTCGTCGTCGTCGTCGCCCTTTGTTCTCTACGTCAACGGCCGTGTTTCTTCAGTACCTACCTACATACAAGAGATCCCCTGGTGGCCATCTCTTGGCATCTCTAGTCCTCGCTCTCATCCTCGTTTCCTCCTCCACAGCTGATCTCTCGGCAAACACTCGTCCAGTTCCTCCAGTTTTTGTTTTACTTTGGTCAAAACTGTTCCATTTGTTTCCTTTCCTACCTACCTACACTGGTGACTGAACGATTATCACGCTCCTTCCATTTCTGCCGTTTTCTGTTCCACGCTTTCCACTTGGTAGCCCACGCCCTCTTTCCCTCTTTCCCTCTTTCCTTGCTAGGCCGCTTCCTTCCTCCCGTCGTTTTCCCATCTCTACCAGACCAGGACCGTCCAAAAGGTCTCTCTGGACTTCCATTTCAACCATGAGTCGTCATTCTCATTCAATACACTCACTCTCTGACGAGGAGAAGATGGGATTGCTCGACAACAGGTCTGTCTTCTCCGACGTTGACAGCGACAGCGGTCGAGATGATCAAGATCACCATCGGCTTCACTTTGAGAAATGGGCCGGCCCCATTCTCGCCCCCGTGGACTACGTTCGTTCAACCCCTTGGAGAGTTTACCTAGTTCGCTTCGCCTGGTTCTTCGTTCCCAGTTATCTTCAGGGACGACATGCTCGGGAACAGATTCGACCGGCCAAGCTCGCTCCTACAGCCTACCTCGACGGCATGCGAGGCGTTGCCGCCCTCGTCGTCTTGTTTTGTCATTTCTTCTACCAGGCATTCGTCATCGCCAAAGGCTGGGGTTGTGACGACGCCCACTACAATATCTTGAACCTACCAATTATCCGGCTGTGGTACCAGGGCCCTCCAGCTGTCTGTCTTTTCTTTGTCATCTCGGGTTATGCCCTCTCCTATCGACCTCTCAAGCTCATCCGGGGCAGGAACATCCAGGACTTCTCGACTACCATGAGTTCTCTAGTGTTCCGACGAGGCATACGTCTATACCTTCCAACCGCTATCTCGACCCTAATGATCGTCTGCTTCATTCGCCTGGGTGTTTACGAATGGACGAGAGAGTTTGCCATGGACCGTACCTTCATGAGGAACGTCAGAGAACCTCACCCCTCACGCCTCTCCACAAACTATGCCCAGTTCGCAGAATGGGCAAAGGATATGTTCGATTTTGTCCATGTCTTCGGCTGGAAGACCCACGGTGGAAGTACCAGTAGGTCAAACCATCCGCCTAAATAAATCCTACTAACCATTCATCTAGACTATGACCAGCATCTGTGGACCATCCCTGTTGAGTTTCGTTGCTCGCTGTATCTCTTCCTCACCCTAATAGCCACTGCTCGACTTCGAAGTCAGTACCGATTCATCACAGTCGCCGGTATAATGCTCTTTACCTACCGAAATTCGCGTTGGGAATTTCTCATGTTCCTCTGCGGCATGGTCCTGGCGGAGATTGATCTTGTCCGCGGCGCCCACGTCTCACCTCCTGCTCTCCCCATCGAAGAGAAGACCCAGACTAATCAACGCCGTTGGTACCAGAGCACTTTCTGGGCAATTTTCAGCGTCGCGAGCTTATATCTTATGAGCCAACCCGATGAGGGCGGTGATCGAACTCCGGGCTGGATCTACCTCACGTCGCTGATTCCTAAGTGGTGGGCGGCCGAGAAGTACAGATACTGGCAATGTACGGGTGCTGTTATGTTTGTTCTCGCAGTGAGCCGCTCGTCTAACTGGCAGCGCGTATTCAACTCGGCGTTCGTGCAGTACTTGGGCAAGATCTCGTATGCCCTTTATCTTATGCATGGACCCGCCATCCATGCCGTTGGATATCATTTCGAAAGGTGGTCCTATAGTGTGACAGGTACCGAGGGGCACCGCTTCACTGCTGGCTTCGTCCTGAGCTCTTTCTTTGTGATCCCAACTATCTTTTGGTGGGCTGATATATTCTGGCGAGCGGTCGATATCCCAACAGTCAAATTCGCAAAATGGTGGGAAAACAAGCTTATTGTTAAGTCGGACTAGGGTTCATGGCACCAGAAGAAAACTGACTCGTGATATTCGGCGTTTGAGGTTAGCGTTTTGCAAGCTTTGTTTCTACAGAGGCTGGTCTTCGTTCCGAAGACCTATTCCGCGGCGTTCGGTTGGTTGATTTCTATCGCACAAGGGACAGAAGGGGGAGTCCATTTCTTTCATCCCGGGAGAGGTCTATGAGATGTCGTGACTTGGTGGCATTCACGCGCTCCGTTCAGTTGCTAAAACAGTACCATATTAAAAGAACTGTTAGATCATTTTGTGTGCGAATATAGGTGCAGAGAGGTCAACAAAATACAACTTTCTATTTCTAGCTTTGTCATAATTAACTTTGACAATACCCCCTAGATGGTTTTTCTATGGTAAAAAGGACCGGAAATCTAGTCATGGTTAGATCGTGCATATACCTTTTTGCCTGCCACCCATGTCTCCTTAACTTTGAGGGTGCGTAAATCATCTATATCATAAGACTCAATAGGTCTATCAAGGACAACCCAATCAGCCAAAGCACCGTCGCGGATGACACCGGCGCGACTATCAAGGAATGCCCCGTAAGCGGGAGCTCCAGTGAACCCCCACATAGCTTCATCTAAGCTCAATGTCTCTTCAGTGTGCCAGCCATCAGGGCTATCGTCTGTTCCACGACCCGTATGCGGGCTTCGACGGGTTACGGCGGCGTAGATGCCCTGGAATGGGTTGGGGGGCTCGACAGGAAAATCGCTACCCAGAATCGGATGGGCAGAAAGAAGAGAACGCATCCGGTAGGCGGAGGATGAGAGGCGGTCTTTACCGAGACGAGCAAGAGCATACTTCATGTCTGATGTTGCATGTGTGGGTTGGATAGAGGGGATGATGCCGACCTCTCGAATCCGTCGCTGATCATCAGGATGAATTATTTGGGCGTGCTCGATGCGAAAGCGATGTCGAGCTTGACAAGCAGCACGTGCTTCAATCTGGTCGCGAGACTCGTTTGCGGACTGATCCGGAGTTGAAGGGTGTGCACTCTGAGCGGTAGCCTCATGAAGACACTGCTGGACAAGAGCCGCCTCAAGAGCGTCAACAGCGTTACGATTGGCAAGATCACCGATAGCATGGATATTGACCTGGTATCCGTCGGCAGCCCAACGCTTGGTCACATCAGTAAGAGCGGAGGCGTTAATAAGGAGCGAACCTGAGGTCCATGGGTGATCGGAGTATGGTTCGAGCATGGCGCTACCCCAGCTTCCGAGAGCGCCGTCTGTCTGAGGTTAGTCACTGCCTTGGATGATTTCGATGGAGACACGTACCTGCAAATAGCTTGACACTCTGAACTGCAAAGCGATCATCGTCCCGGGCAAACTTGACAGCTTCCTCTGGGCAGTACGAGTTACGCTGAGAACATTCCAACATTGCATAGACA
This sequence comes from Fusarium pseudonygamai, assembly GCA_013186785.1. NCBI lineage: Eukaryota > Fungi > Ascomycota > Sordariomycetes > Hypocreales > Nectriaceae > Fusarium > Fusarium pseudonygamai. Next base: position 1,117 of record JAAQRH010000493.1, on the reverse strand, counting down.
CGAAGGGTCCAGTCGTCTCCCGAAGAGAGCTCGTTGTAGAGATTCAAAGTATCTGGAGTTGCCCCAGCATCGTGCATGCCAACAAGACCAACCTCGTTAAGGCGCTTCATGGCGGTCTTGACTGTACGAGCCTTGAAGTCCCGGCTAGGCTGTGGCCAAATCGAGATGACAATTTCCATCGCGTTATCGCAGAAAACGCCAAGGCCAGGGTCACGGATGATCTCACCTCCCGGGACAGTTTCAGGGAGGTCTGATGGAAGGAGATCGAGAACAGGCTGGGAAACCCAAGTGCAGTGAACATCAATGCGATCAAGCATGAGATAGATGCCGCTGAGCTCCGTATCCTGTGTGATATCTGCCTGTAAACTTCTTAGTGTGTGGTAGAAGCTGATAGATATGAGTATCTTACAGCTGTGGGCATACGCCCAAAAAAGGTCTGATCCCATCCAACCCCGCGAACCCAATGGTCTTTCGATCCGGCCCCAGGGTTGGCAGAGATATAGTCTTTGATCCTCGTACGCACTTCCGTGAGAGATTTGGCACCAAACAAATCAACAGAGTGGAGGAACTCCCCGTACTGGAGCAAGTGACCATGTCCGTCCCAGAGTCCTGGAATCACATAGCCATCTATCACGGACTGATCAGAGTCTCGTGGGCCAACAGCAGTAAAGACGCCATCCGCAACAGTAAAGCATTGAGCTTCAGCCTGCTCAGGATCATGTGTTCGGATGGAGTTATAACAATATGTTGCTGAATCTCCCTTGCCCGAAGCTGTGAGTGGCTGTTGAAGACGGTATGCAACTGCAAAAGCGACAACTATGAGGGGCAGGACTAGTCCCCATCTGACCAAAGAGGCTGTGACAGCCATCATCGAAGACGTGGCTTATAACTGAACTTCTTTTCCTGATGTAAATAACAGAGCCCAGTTCTGTAAAGGCATTGGATCTTTTAGAGATAGTGATTGTTGGGTTGATGTGGGAGCCATGATTTGATAGCTGTGTGTTATCGATAAGGATTTCTATAATCTTAGGTACTTACCTACAAGGCGCACCCTGTTTTTAAATAGGGCTTAAGCAAGGGTTTTAGGCTATAATAGGCTATTAATATAGTTTATAAC
>JAAQRH010000491.1:0-13486 GCA_013186785.1 Fusarium pseudonygamai | reverse complement strand
TACTCGACGTAGTCCTCGTTACCGGGCTTGTCGCCGACAGCGATGGTGGAGACGTAGAGGGAGTCGGCGTCGGGGTGGTTGATGGCCTTGAGAATGTGACCGACTCGGAGGTCAATGAGAGCAGGGGAGAGAGGGGCAGCAGGGGCGGGAGCAGCCTTTTGCTTGGGGGCCTTCTCCTTCTTCTCCTTCTTGGGCTTGTCGGTAGCAATCTTCTCCTTGGCCGTCTCAACAACCTCCTTGACCTTCTCCTTGGTACGGTCGACAAGCGAGGCCTCACCAGCACCACCAGCGGCAGTGGCAGCAGCTTCCTTCTTCTTCTTCTCCTTCTCAGCCTTGGCGTCAACGGGAGGCTTCACGTAGAGAACGTTATCACGATCAACCTGAACTTTGTTCTCATCCTTGACATCGAGGCCGAACAGGGGAGAGTTCTGGACAAAGTCGACGTGGCGGACGATGTGGGGATGACCCTTCTCGCCGGTTCGCTCCTCGGGAGACCACTTAGCGACGATGGGAGCGAGGGTCTCGTAGATGGCGACGTCAGCCTTGGAGGGCTTGCTGCCGAGGAGGGTAGAGCGGCTGGAGAGGTGGTTGTTGAGGGTCTCGAGGATGGTGGACTTGTCCTCGGGGGACTTGAGACGCTCGGAGGTGGTGAGCCATTGCTGGATCTCGGCCTCCTCGGTGGGAGTGTAGGTCTGGGAGGCGAAGGATGCCATTCTGAAGGATATCAACGGTGAGAGGCTTCGGGGTGCCTGGCGGAGAAGTCGAAGGGCGAACAGGATGGCTGTGATGAGAGATGAAGCTTCGATATAGCTTCACTCGAACTGATGCTAAAGAGTTGAGAGAGAGTGTCTTGATATTTTCTCTTGGTGGGGTGGAGGGGTAGTTCTGGTCTGGGAGAAACGGGAGGCGTTGCTGTGGCGTCGAGAAAAGAATGTGGCTGTTCTATCGTGTCCTTGCAACGCGCTCACTCGTGACATCGCCCCTTTCTCGCGTTTGCTCCTTTACGCGGTCACGCCCTTTGTCTCTTGTATTGTTAAAGAAGAAGACTCGGGCAACGACAATTGTCCATGAGAAACGACACAATTAATTAGCTTATACATTGTTAATCGATTGTTACTTTTTGACCTAAAATCAGTGTTAATACTCGATCTAATTTTTTAGGCCCCTTTGTACTCCCCCTGAGAAATTTCTCCCTTTTCTTTTTTTTTCACGCCCCGATTCGAGGCGAGTCAACTACATCATCCTGCTCACTAGCGGATCGGATCGCCAAAACCACTAAACACGCCTTGAGCTCGACTCGGCCCCTGACACTCTCTTTTCCTCTTTGTTTGTATTCTTGTTTACTCATTCTTTTACAAATCATTATAATATTTATTTTAACATGGCGGCTCCCAAGTCGCCGAGCAACTCTAGCTCAGCTCGTTCTAACTCACGGTTGCCTACAAGCGTTCCCAGCTCGCCGCCCTCGGAAGAACAAGATGACCTTGAAGGTGCCGACGAAGCGCTCATCAAGGAAGAACAAGAGGCGCGTCTAGAAAATGAGAGAAATGAAGAGAAGCGACGACAGGCGACGCTGAAGAGGAAGAAAAAGAAGAAGGCGGAGACAAAGTCTGAGCGTGAGGCCAAGGCTAGAGAACTTGATGATCTGCTCGCAAAGTCAGCTGCCTTCTCTGATATCCTTACCAAAAAGACTCAGGTGTTGGGTCGGGTCGGTAGTAGTCTTGATGGCAAGACGCTGGGTGAGCATAGCTTGGAGATGGCGCAACAACCGAAATGTATGATCAATGGTACTATGAGAGACTACCAGCTTGAAGGTCTCACGTGGATGTACGAGATTTGTTCTCAGGGCATGTCCGGTATCTTAGCTGATGAGATGGGTCTTGGTAAGTTTTGCTCTCACTTTATGAGCATCTCATGAGTACTAACTCATTCCAGGCAAAACTGTTCAAACCATCGCCTTAATTGCGCTGCTTCGTGAGCAGGAGAACTATCTCGGTCCTCATTTGATCGTCGCTCCTTTGAGTACTCTATCAAACTGGGAAGATGAATTCACAAAATGGACGCCTTCTATCCCTGTCATCATGTACCACGGCAACAAAGATGACCGTGAGAAGATCTTCAGGACCAAAATGCTGAAGCATCTCAAGGCTGGCCGTCCTACCGCGAAATTCCCTGTGGTGTGCACATCCTATGAAATGGTTCTCAGAGATCAGCACAACTTGTCCAAGATCAACTGGGAGTTTATCATCATTGTAAGTCTCATTATCTCATTCTCATCTACACTAGGTTAACATGAATCTTAGGATGAAGGTCACCGCATGAAGAATGCAGATGCCAAACTGTTTCAGCAGCTTCGTCAGTTCTCATCTGCAACTCGTCTTCTCATTACCGGAACACCTCTCCAAAACAACCTCAAAGAACTGTGGTCGCTACTCCATTTCCTGTTACCCAACATCTTTACAGACTGGGAAGCGTTCGAATCTTGGTTTGACTTCTCTGACCTCGAAGACGAGCAGGGCACAGAGGAGTTCATCGCTGATCAGAAAAAGCAAGAGCTCGTAAAAAAGATTCATCTCATCCTTCAGCCTATGCTTCTGAGACGTATCAAACAGGATGTTGCTGCTTACCTCCCTAAAAAGAGAGAATATGTGCTCTTCGCTCCCATGACAAAGGAACAAACAGATCTTTACAACGTGCTTACCAACAAAAAGGTCGATACCAGACAGTATCTGGAAGACAAGGTGCGTGAAAAGATCTACGGTACCGAATCAACCGAAGCAAGCACCAAGTCATCTCGATCAAGCAGCATCGCGGCTCCAAACACTATGACGCTCCCCGTTCGTGAATCCCCGCGTAAGCAGCAGGTCGAACCAGAGGAGCCAGCAGCCAATGCCTTTTCGGTCATGATGGCTAAGCGCGGTCGCGGCAGACCACGCAAGAACCCGAAGCCTGAAGAGGCGCCCATCACACCAAAATCCGGAGGTAAACGAAAGGGTGCTACTTTAGAGCCAGAGCCAAAGAGCGCCAGGTCCACTCGTCAGTCAACGCCAGCGAGCACGCGTGGACGACCAAGAAAGACAAGGACCTACAAAGATGCTGGTTCTGATGAGGAGAAGATGTCTGATGATGAGTTTGAAGCCAAGTTGGCTAAGGAGATGGTCTCTGACGATGAGGACTTGAATAATCAGGTGTCATTAACACCAGAGGAGCGCGAACGGGCCGAATCATTTGAGCTTGCGAGTAAGTCAGTCTCTCATATGTTTCAAGCATCGGCTAACATGGCGCAGAAAAGCAGATCGGCCAGAAGAAGCTCGGCAACCCCCTAGCACAGCTACGACTTGTCTGTAACTCACCTCACAACTTCTACAACCCCTGGATCGCCTCAGACCTACCAGTCGACGACTCCATAGTCACTGCTTCCGGCAAGATGCTTCTCCTCGATCGTCTACTCCCTCGTTTATTCCAAGACGATCACAAAGTCCTCATCTTCTCACAGTTCACAACTCAGCTCGACATCCTCGAAGACTACTGCCGTGAACTCCGCGGCTGGAAAGTCTGTCGTATCGATGGCTCCGTCGCACAGGAAAGTCGACGAACTCAAATCGCTGATTTTAACAGCGATCCCGAGTACAAGATCTTCTTGCTGTCTACCCGCGCAGGTGGTCAGGGCATCAACCTTGCTTCAGCAGACACGGTTATTCTATTTGACTCAGACTTCAACCCTCAGCAAGATCTTCAAGCTCAAGACCGCTGCCATCGTATCGGCCAAACCCGTCCCGTCGTTGTGTTCCGCCTCGCTACAAAGGACACAGTCGAGGAAAACCTTCTCAACTCAGCTGATGCCAAGCGCCGACTTGAGAAGCTCGTCATCAAGAAGGGTAACTTCAAGTCAATGGGTCAAAAGATGGATCTCCACGAAGACATTGACCCTGAGTCACTCCGTGCTCTGCTTCTGAAAGACGGTCAAGTGTACAAGACCTCAGGGGGTGAAGAAGTCCTCAGCGACGCTGACCTGGACGTTCTATGTGATAGAAGTGAAGCAGCTTATGAGAAGGCTGCGAGCGGACAGGGCGACGCTGATGCGTTCCGCGTTGTGGAAACTGGTGCTGATTCTATCAAGATGGCGCGAAAGGATTAAGTGTCTTAGGTGTACTATTATTTGCTGATGATGTTTGTTGCTCGGGACTATTACTGGAAGGGTTGTTTATATCTGTATGTGATCATTGCTGTGGATTTGCTAAAGCGTGTTACGGTCATCAGTCGGTATGGAGTTTAGGGACTATATCTGTACAACTAAGATATCAGTTGGCGGAGATCCAACTGAAGAACAAGATACTCGTTTATTCTTTCAATATGGCTTAGTTACTTGGTGAATCGTATTTACTCTCTTTGTACTCACTATGATCAGGTGGCCACAAAGTTCTAAAAATATCTGTTATGCTTTTGTGCATGTATTATGTGAGCCTGCTGCCTTGTGAAATACTTTTATATTCAAAGCTTGATTATGAACGATAAATCACGAAGCAACCTGGTACTATATACTTCATTGCCTAAGTCACTGCCAACACAAAGGAACGATTAAACTTTGGCAGCAAAAGGTAAGTACCTAGGTAGGTATATAAAGGAGACGTCCGCTCCGTCTGTTGATCCTCTCCTTTTCCTCTCTTCACCATCACCAACCCATCCTACCCACACTTCTCTTATATTTCAGATTCTTTCTGTCGTAGCACTCGTCAGCTATACTACTAATCACCTCTATTATCACAAGATGTCTTCCCAACCCACCATCAAGGATTTGCTCCCCAAGCTCATCGCCACCGTTGACAAGATCGACGCCACCACCAAGGGGACCGATGACACCATCAGCACACTGAAAGATTCTGTCGACGAGTTTGAACGCACCGCCAGGGATCTAGAGTCCACCAACAGCATGCTGCACGAGTCGCTCACCAGACTAGAGCGCAACATCAACAGAATGGATTCGAGACTGCACCGCATTGAAGATGAGCTGCAGAAGAGGAAGCAGAAACAACAAGACGAAGAACGTCGCCTCAAAGGGGTGCAGGAGAGCAAGGACAGAGAGGATGGAGGAGAGAGGCACAGAATGGCATCAAGGGCGTTAACGGCAAGTATATCAGAGAGGAGTGAACAGAGTATCATGGAGGAAGCAAGGAAAATATGGTCGGATCAATTCGGGACCAAGTTCGGGACCAAGTGAGAAGTTCCAGTCTTGGAGAAAAGGAAGTATCATCTCATCATAAGCTATAAGAGGTATCTGAATACAAAAGCACCAAACGCCTATTCCCCTAAGCCTGCCAGTGATGCTAATGCTGAATCCAAAAGGGTTAATTAATCTCTTCCACGAATCCAATCTGCCTCCTGGCATCTGCTCCCCCTCCAGGTCCTGAAGCAAGTCTCTTTGCCAATCTCTCCTGTGACTCCACCAACTTTTTCTGTGCCTCGAGTCTCCTCTTGACTCTTTCGTCTGCGCCTCGTTCGATCCGTTCCAACTCTTCACGCTCACTGATGCGTAGACTACTAAGTGCTTGTGCATTACCGGCTCGTTCAGAGTTCAATTTAGATTCCCACTCAATCATCTTCTGTTGTCTGGTCTCTTCGGCTAGGAGTTCAGCTGCGGCGACTTGTTGGATACGCTCGAGACTGGACTGCGTGACCTTGCTCTGCTCCAACTGTCGTCTCTTGACAGCTGCTAGGAAGAGCGTTTCTTCGAGATCAGCCTTTTGTCGTGTTGCATTGATATCTTCGTTGTGAAGTCTGCGACGGCGGGCATCCTCAATCTCTGCCTTGTGATTCCAGATCTCTCTCTCCACACTGGCCACTTCCTTTGCTCGTGCGAGTGCAATAGCATGGTCTTCACTTTCGAGTGCAATCCGTCGTAATCTGGCTTTTCTTTCGCGTTCTTGGACCACCATATCATTGGGAAGACCAACTGCATCGTCAGGCTGGTCTCCAGAGTTTGCGTAGTATACATCCACTGCTCGGTTCGCTCGAAGAAGGCTGAGGAGCTGGTCTTGAGTATCCGATTCGGGCATCACTTTGCTGACGTACATTGTCGGAGAATACGTAAACTCGCCATCGGTGTAATGATTAAACGGTTTGTTGATCTCTTTCCACATAGCCACTTTCAAGAGACTGCGAGTAGTGACAATAGGATCTGCAGAGTCGAAGCAAAGAAGAAGCAGAGACTTCCCATGCGACTGCAAGGTCAGGTCTGAGCCAGCGTCAATCAAGAACGTCATCACCTTCTGCATGAGCTTCTCTGCGTCTGCAGTCATTTTCCCAGACCCTGCTCCATGGCGACAGACTTCGCCAAGAGCAGATCTTCCATCGTGTAGTGGACTAGGGAAGTCAGGATGGTGACCATGGTCCACTAGGACCGAGACTGCTGCAAAGTTAAGTTCTCTAGCCGAGTTATGTAGTGATCCATCATCCTTCGATTGATCAAATGCTAGTAAATTGCCCATTATGCGAGTCGACAGCTCACCACCGATATCGGTGGCCATCGCAAGAGGTGTTCTGCCCATGGCATCGGTAATATCGACGCTCGCTCCTTCGATAAGTAGTTCCTTAACTATATCGGGTCGGCGAGCTTGGATAGCGATCATAAGGGGGGTGGTTCGGCTGATTGTTGTCTCGAAGTTGACGTTCGCTATAAATGTTAGAGATGAGCTTGCAATGAATAACGATGAAATACATACCACCACGCTCGATCAGCGTCTTAATCAGTGCTGAGCTGACCTTCTTCTGTGGCTGAGCAATTGCCCAGGCGAGCACCGTCACCTCTTCAGGCTCCTCCACACTGTCATGAATACGATATGTCGTTGTCTGATCGTGATAGAAACCAGCATCCAACAACGTCTGCAACAGCTCTGTCGACCTAGGATACTGCGAAATCGCCCGGATGAGGATCGGATCCGACCCAGCACTCCGCGTCATGACATCTAGTCCGACCTCTCCATCGCGATATCCCGAAAAGAGTTCAAACAGCTTCAGCACCTCCCCAGGTGACCTTGCGGTATCAAACACACGCTCAAAAGCAAGCGTGAGGGTTTGTGGGGATGGCTTGCAAGCAAGCAGCCTTTCTGTCCAATGGGCATTACCCTTTGATGCTGCGCAAACCAGAGGTTCTCCATTCTCAAAGTCAATATCGACTCCATGAGCGACAAACAAGTCAACAAACTCATCAGCCAATGGCTCAGTCTCATCCGTGCTCTTCTTCATCACCTGTACCAGAGCACTGCTGACAGCCACTCCCTTAGCCCCTTTAGCTAGAAGCATTTTTGCAACCTCTAGACCGTTCGGGGAGAACCATGTGCTGAACTGTGTCTCTGAGAATCCGTTTTCAAAAAGCTTGAGTATCTCGCCCTCGTCGATCTTACTGCCCAGGAGAAGATCTAGTGCCGCAACTTTGACACCTTGCACAGCTTGGGTAAGGGCAAAGCAATTGTTTGTGAACGGTGATGCTCCAGAGTCAAGCAAGACCTGGATAAGTCGTTCATCTGGTTCGTCTTCACCAACCGCCTTACTCAAGGCGATGTGGACTTCATCCACAGCTGGCATGCCTGCTTTTATTAGGTCTTGGATTATATGCAGCCTAGTATCTTGGTTAAGCTTCCAGCTTGCCTTCATGGCCCTAACCAACGTAGGAGGCGATGCGTTTTTCTACAGACACGTTAGCAACAGCGTTCTCAATCGACTTGTCAAACTTACCTGATTACCGCCTTCATGCCACAATCCCAACAGCAACTCAAGACTACCAACAAAGGCACTTCGGGTTGCCGCCACAACTGCCTCGCCGTTACTGTAGTTGGGGTCTGCACCCGCTGCCAGCAAAACACGCAACACTTCATGACCCTCTTCGCCGTACTTTGCAGCTGAAACGAGCTGAATGTCGACAACCTCACCAGAAACACCCCTCTTGAGGAGGCGCTGGAAGACCATCGCCCTTTTGTTCAAATCTCTAACCTCAGTCGCAGCTTGGAATCCACGCTCCAAGGTTAACTTCTGGGTATCGGCATTAGACTTGAGAAGCACATCAAGAACTTCAACGGAGCCGCCGCGGCATGCTTCAATGATAGCTTGACCTCCGTTGGTGGAAATACTGGCACCATGAGCAATAAGAACATCTCCAAGTTCCAGATCACCATCTCTCGCCGCAACCAGCAGGGCGTTAGAGGCTGCTTGAGATGAAACGCCAGATTTTGCCAGACGATTGCAGATATCTAGACGAACCGTCCAGTCGGCGATCTTCATCGCTTGACCCAAGCAAGAATCTCTGGTCTCATCCGTATGCTTGAGCTGTGAGAGAAGGAGATCTAAAACTTCGACCGACTCTTTGGTGACAGCAAGTGCAAGGGCTTCTCCATCAGACGCATCAGCATAAGCGGCTAGAACGCAGATCAAAGCGACGTCTGTGGTGAAATGGCTAATAGCATGGATCAATGCTCTGTTGACTTCACGAGGGGAAGCTCCAGATTCAACTAGACTCTTAGTGAAAGTCAGGCGGGTCATAGGATCCGAGATCTTTAGGGCCTGCGGAAGAGCGAATGCTAGGGATGCCGCTGTCGGTGGCTTCTCACTAGCGAACAGGGTATCAACTATCGTGTCCTTCGCTTCTTTGACCGCACTGCATAGTGCCCTTGCCTGGAAAGCGTTCACATCGGCGCCGCGGTCCAAAAGTTTCTGCAGTGTCTTGAAAGAGGCATTGCCAGATGTGTCATCGATAAGAGTCTGGACTTCATGCACAAGCATTGCATCCAGGTTGATCTTCTTGGGAGATCTGGTCAAGATAACATCAAGCTTCCATGCTTTGTTCTCACTCGATGGGATTTTCGCCAATCCTTCGAGACACACAGAGATGGTGTCATGGTTGTGTTTGCCCAAGGTCAGGATCAGATCAATAACCTTGGGGTCAGGGGTTTGGGCGGCCTTTTGCAGAATATGGCCATTAAGGCCATTGATGTCTGGCCTTCCCTGTTCAAGGATAAGTCGAAGAAGAGACATGTCAACAGGTGTTTCCGATATATTCGCCAGGAGAGCTTCCGCAACCTGTTGTCCAGCGACACTCGCCCTTGCATTAAACAGCATTGACATCATCTCGTACCTGATTTGGTGGTTATCGATACTCATCACATTGTTGACATGCGCAGCTGCTGTCTGGGGAGAAGCGTTTTGCATCAAGGTAGTGAATAACCCCAGGTCCATCTGGTTTATGATCTGTGTGAGTCCAGCACCATCGTCATAGTTGATGTCCGCATTATACTTGAGTAGAAGATTGATCAGGGCGTCATCTCTCTGGGAAGGGTCTTCACTGATTGCATCTTGAAGAGCCTTGTGCAAAGCTGGGCCGGTTAAAGCTCCCCTGAGAAACATCTCAACCATACGATATCGATCCGTCGGGGGTAGGCTCTTAACCAGAGGAAATATTGCGGTAAGTGTTTCGTTCGAGGGTCTCGCAAAGAGGATCTTGGCTGCCATGTCTGCATTGCCCGCTAAGATTGCTATACGCAGGGCTTCTCCGCTCTGGTAATCGGGCGATGCGACCGCGTGACGGTTAGAGATGCGTGGTTTCACCTGCCCGTTTTGCTTTCCACTTGGTGGCTCGCGAAAGTGAGGGTTGAGGAGAAGGTCTACAGAATGAACGTCCCCAGCTTTAGCAGCTAGAATGAGACAATCGTTCAGAACATCGCCATTTGCTCCCCGTCTGAGGAGCGAGTATAGCAAATTTTGTCGCGTCCCAGGATCTGCATGTTGGGGAATCAGAGGGACACAACTTGATGCCAGCGCAGGATCAATCTTGGACGATCCGTTGAGAAGAGAGCCCACAAGGCTGGTCTGGCCCTTTGAAATGGCGGTTTTCAAAGCAGAAGCGTCATTGTGCTCGATTGAAGCTCCATAACGAGCCAAAAGGTCTGCCATTTCAAAGAACTGTGTCTCACAGGCCACTTCAAGTGATCTTTCCAGTATAGGTCCCTGGGCGCCGCAACAAAGCAGAAGCTCAGCAAAGTCAAGTTTCGACCGTGGTTCTAAGTCTGTGTTGTTCATGAGCTGCTCGAAAGCCTCATCAAGGCCGGGACTTTGAGGTGGCTTGTTTCCTGTGGCAATTGCCATTGCAATGTCTCTTCGCTGGTCGTTGATAGCGATCTTGAGAGCTTCAGCGTTGTTGTAATTCCCGTCTGCGGTGGAACGACTTAGATGTAAAACAGTGTCGAAACATTGTGCTCTTGTGGCGTCGGTAAGCGCTTGCGATGTGCATATCTCTTCTGGTCGTCCATCAGATCTTAGAATGAGCGATGCGATCTCTGATAAGGCCGGAACAGAGCAGGCCTTGCGGAATTCGTCCTGTCCTTCAGCAGTGTTGGATGCATTTGCTCCATACCGCAATAGGACCTCCACGATTCGCGCATTTCTTGTTCTTACCGCAGCTGGAAGACAAAGATCGAGGGTCAATGGGTCAGCATGCGGTATAAGCACATGTACCATGTCTAATTGGTCTCGCTCGATCGCGGACTTTAGAAGGCGAGTTCGATCAAGACCATGTTCGACGCTTTTTCTTCTGTTTAATAATCCCTGCTTCTGAGTCTGCATACCACCTAGGTCGACACCAGCTGCAGCCAATTTCGCAATCAATGATTCGGCTACACCGGGCGAGCCTGAACTATCGACCCAAGAGTTCAACACGTTCAGTATCTCTTTGGTATCCCAATGCTTTCCTTTTTTCAGGTTACTTGATGAGAAGGCTCGCGACAAACCACTCTTAGGTCGCAGCTGTGCGACTTCAGCGGACCGCCTCTGTAGCAGGCCGTCAGCGACTTCATCATCGCCGTGAGTTCGGAAAGAGGTTGGGTGAGGTGGTCGCGTGAGAGGAGTAGGGGCATTGGGTGGTAGAGAGAACCCCCATTGCTGTGATAATTGGATAATGCGCCTCTGTCGGGCGTTAACCGTTGAGGAATTCATTTCAAGATGCGGATATCATTTGAATTGGCGAATAGACGAGTCAATGATGATAAGCTGTTGGAAGACGATTGCAGACTCGATTTGAATGTTGTAATTATGGCGGCGTTGTACTGGGTATCAAATAATGAATGCGTGTTTGTTGTAGTAGTTGAAAGAATGCACAATGAGATGGATGAATGATGCGTGGTTGAGAAGAATGGAAGTCAGCCCCTCACAAGGCTGCGCTGATATTGTTATTGTACAATTGAGGCCGGTACTTCCTGGCTTGACCGAGTGTGCAGTGGCCTCGCCTTTTGTCTCGAGGTGAGGTCCAGTCGGAGGCGCTTCTTAGTGGAGTGTTACAGAATATGCCTGAAGCCGGGGGGAAGCCTGAAGGCTGTGATACCCCACTGTGTGGGCACTAAGCCACAGCCGCAACACCCCACACAAGTTTGGGTGTCACATCGTGTACTTCACTGGATGGGAGCCTCCAATGAGACCTGATATCTTGTGTTTAGTCTTGATTTCAAGGTTTAATTGCATTAAAGAACTGTTCTACTGGTCCCAAGCTCAAGGAATCAATCGATGACTTCGGCAGTGTAGAATGTTTAATGTTTCAATGTAAATTACACTTTGTTCTCGGCCTGTTGTCGTATGAGTGGATGCCCTGTCGTCCAGGTAAACGCCCTAAAACATGCACTCTAATTGAGGTGACGTATAGCGGCCCAAGGTCTAATTGATAATCAGTGACTCCAGCATTGGACGAAACAATGGTCGCAAATCACTAATTCGACTGCAATGTCTTTCCAATTACTCCGTACCCCAATGAACATCTCAATGCAATTAGCCGGCCTCAATAAGAATCCTCCGACGCACGTATACAGGGACACTCCCTGGACGAGCTTGCGAAGCTCTTGTCATGCCAAGCCGCCTGCACTGCCACGATCCTCTGTCATGACATCTGCTCCAACTGCCACTGACACATGAAACCAACACCCGGCCCCTGGCTGAAAAACTCTCGCGGCGATCACTAGACCGTAAACAGGCCAGTTCGGGCGACGCCTAAGAATAAACCCGCCGGGAGGTTGGACCGACGCCTCCGTCTAAGAGGAGCTGGCCACGCGTATGCTGGCGTAGCCTCAACCTAATTGAGACCTTCTTTCGAGACTAATGTGAGAACTTCTGTAGACGAGTTGTGAATGGGCTGATGTTTGAAGAATCCTTCTCGTGTCCAGTAGCTTGAAATTAACGTTAGAAGTTTAGCCAAACTGTTGGAACAACGTTGTAGTTGACGAGGACTAAGCCCTTTGGGGGTAGTATTTGGAACATCCTTTAAAACTCATGGAACAACAATTCATTGATTGTCTATTCGTCATCTTTTCCTTTCCGATTGACTTAGTCGGTGTCACCGTTTATTGACTTAAAGGAGGCGCAACTGGAATTACGCCTACTCAATTGCCTGCCCTAAATCCCAATGCCTGGATTGATAGTGAATATCCTCTGTTCAAGACTGGTCTACAGAAATCAGCAAACGACATGGATGGTATCGCGTGTACTGACCCATTGCGAACTAGCATACCGATCTGATCAACAATCGAGATGCAGGCTGGTTCAGAACCGACCTGGTCCCTGACGTGCCCATATTAGCTGTCAACTAAGTTCGCAACAGCCTTGAAACAAGCAATGCGCAAGCTTAACTTGGGCAAAGCCACACTCGGCATTTGTGTTAGAGCAGTAGCCAATTGATGTACTTCAAATTAATGATATCATAAAGTTGTCATTGCGATAAGCGTTGAAGAGGGCTATCTAAATCATGACGACTCGGTCTATCAGTCCAAGTTGGCTGAGGCATCACGAGGTCCATCTGATCAATGCGCTGTAACACTGGTGCACGTCAGTGATACGAGACCGCGTAAGGATACAAGAGGATCTCCTCAGGCTTCTAGACGCAAAATACGTACCTGTAACTACTTACCTTCTAGCCTTATGGTACAGACTGGATCTAAGAATTAGTGTCGATTTCACCGTGAGCCCACGAGTGTCATCGAATGTCAGGCTGTAATACCTGAGCAGCTTCATCACAATTGGAAAGGCTTCTGAGACTGAACGATATTTTAATTTCTACTGTAAGCATGCATAGGCATTTAAAAGTTCATTTCAGACCACAGACTGGATAAGTATGAAGATACTTGATGTTTAGAGTTGGGCTATAGGGTAGTCTACTTCCTGTATAAGTGATGTGGGTAAGAGCTTAGCCGAACACCAGCACAGCTCAGTTCGAACCGATATAGTGGACGAGATCGAACATAAATTACAAGACTTGTGAGTAGTGTGCCTCATTTTAACTTGTTACTATAGTTAAGACTCGCGATAGGGTGTGTATATGTAAACACTGGATATAGATATGATAGGATAGACGCAGGGTTCCTCCATGGCTCACCATGTCATCTGCTTTCTAGAAAGGGAACTGTAAGCAATGAGACCATGAATCTTACCAGTCACTAAACCAAGTAAGCACTTTATCTATTAT
>JAAQRH010000490.1:0-65846 GCA_013186785.1 Fusarium pseudonygamai | reverse complement strand
GACATCATTAGTCCTATTCTGTAACTAAACATCACCTTCTCTTTTCATACCCACGCTCTCTCTCGATCTCTCTCTCTTCTTGCATACCTTTCTCTGCCGTGTCTAGCCCCGATCAGACAAAGTTCCGCATCCCGGGCCCTCTTCCGGCCTTCGACATCCGGTTCTATCATTCTCGGACCCCCCTCTTACCGACTCGAGCCCCCCCTACCCGTCCCATCCTATCCCCTCTGCTTATCAGATCCTGGGGATCGTGGGCTCACACTGTACCTACTGTGCCAAGACGCAAGTCACTAGTAAAAGAAACAAAAGAAACACCCCCAAAACAGGCCATGGCGCGTTTTGTGGATTTGGAGGAGGACGAGGATGTTGGAGCGGGCCCTGGCGGCTTTACCGTCAACGATCCTCGTGCCGCTTCTGCACCTCATCATGAGGTCGTGCCGCCCATCCCGCCTCCTGGTCCTCTTCATCATGACGACCCCCAGCTGAGTGAGCTTTCTCAAAAAGATCAGCATCTTCTTCTTCTCAGGAAACTCCAGTTGTTGTCTGCCAACAGCCGGAATGGACCTTGGCCTCATTCTTTGTATAACCCAGAGCCGCTAGGCACCATGGACTCTTCTACCTTTCAGGCGCCCATTACCAACGCCTTCCAGTGTTATCCGTGAGTGCTATCTCCTTGTTGAATCAATTTTCTGTCCACGTGCTTTGAGTGATTCGTGGTTGAAGCTGTTGACCTTCATCATGATATCTACTGCTTCATTTAACGCCGAATTTGACATGTCATGACAACTCCCACTAACCCTCCAAATAGTGTTGTCGAAGCCATTGCAGCTTCTATCGACCTTAATACCCTCGACGCTCTTTCGCGTACCTGTCGTCTCATCCATCATGGCCTCATTCAGTACCGTACTACTCTGATCAACTCAACCCTCCACTGCCAAAACGAAGAAGTCCCCGTTGATGGCTCCGAAACCTTTCGCTACCGCGCTCGCGCTGGTAATTGGTTCTACATGGAAGACGGGCGCAGTTACAATGGCAAATCAGGCGACTGCGCTCGCGATATGGTTGGCGAGTGCCGTCGATGCGGCGATGTGATATGCCGGGTGTGTACAGCGATCTGCGAGCTGCCGAGTTTTGGCCCAATCGCGTGTTACTGACCATGAACTCTGCAGAACTGCGCCATCAAGCCACCGGCTTCCGTCGCCCTCAAGGAGAGGCATAGGAGACTCTGCAAACCTTGTGTTCACGCGCCTATAGCCACCCTTATCAAGGCGCCCGTAGATTCAGATGTACCACTGTCATCTGAGTTGGTGTCGCGAGACGTTTGTAAGTGCGCCGACGAGGGCGTTTGGCTCTGTCAACCATGTGGGCGAAGCATTCGTGCCGCAGATCATGACTACCAGCGGTATGTATTGATGTCTCAAGTAACCTTGCTCTCTTACTGACCGATGGGCTTAGTATATGGCGCTGGCGAAACCAGTACGGTGAGGTCCTCGGCGGCCTTGGAACAGGCATTGGCGAGGGCGTTCGTGGCGTCGTATGTGGCCGCGAGGCAGATTGCTGTGCCGCCAAAGAAGTCGAGCATCAGGTAGACTGCGACGCCGAGGACGCTCGGGACGGCAATGTGGCTCCGACGCCGGCCCCGCAACAAGCTCCGGTTGACGCACTCATTGACCAGCTCCGTCTTACACATGAGCGCACACCGTCACCGTCTCTCGGTCCTGGCTACCTTCGTCATGAGATCGAGGGCATTGGCGGTGTTGTGAAGCGCAAACGCGTTCGTATGGTGCGTGTTGGACATTGTGTCCCCGAGTGGGATGATGAGCGCACCAGCGGTAGTCGTATCCTCGGCCGAGAGGTTAGAGGAGAACGCCGTTCGTGGTGCGGTTGGTGTAACCGTGTGATTCCTGGTGAAAAGGATCTTTTGAATGAGCCACCGTCTTCCTCATCTTCAAGTGCTGGAGGCAGCCGTCGCACATCGACGTCGACCACTAGATCGACTGAGATGAAGTTGGATTAAAACAAAAGTTGCTTCGTATTGTTTTTATTGGTTGGTTTTACGAATGTTTGTATATAGGTGTGTATCGACGTCTTGGATTAGCTTTAATTGTTTGCTATCTGGGAACAAGGGATACACATGGGACACAATTGGAGAATTGTTGGGCATTGAATGTCATAAACTCAACAGCATACGCCATTCATGATACATGAGATAGGAAGACAAATGTCAAAAATACAAGAGGCCGTTGTATTCGAGGGGATTTTCGTTTTTGGTAATTATACAGATTTTTGCCCTCTCGTTGGGCCGGATCAACACTATTCGCATTTCACTTCATTCTCCATAACCATAATCCAACATCAACTCAGACGATTTTCCGTATTTATACAAGTCTGATAGACTGTGCCACACCGACACATCGAAAAATAACCTCTACAGCTCGCCACGATACAGCATGTCTGTCCTCCTCTTGCGGTCCTCTCTTGCGGCGGTTCGAATAGCACCCCATCGTGATTCCCTCCTCTCCTGCTTGCGCTTAAGACCCTCAAGATATGACTTGGGTGCAGGAGCAGCCATCTTGACGAAAACAGGCGAGCAGCCAAACTTTTGAGCCAGCTTATTCACACTCCATGTAATAGGATCGTCTGCCCTTAGTCGCTTCATCTCCCGGATATCCTCAGCCTTGAGATTGTATACAGGATTACGGCGAGGATAGTCCATCTTTGGGGCAAGTTTGCCGGGTGCGATAGGTTCTAGAGGAGAGCCGGGTGTGTGTCGCATTCGTGTGAGAGCGGCACGTCGAGGGTCGCTATGTGGGAGGAAAATGAAAGGTGTGTGAAGAGGAGAGGCCTCGGAAGAAGGAGGGTTGTAGATAATAGAGTCGGAGGCGGGGAAGGCTGCATTGCGGTCGGGGAGAAAGGACTCATGAGGAGCAATCTTTAGAGATCGTTTTGTTCGGCTTGTTGTCTTGTGGCCACGGCAAGGAACGGTAGGAAGGGCAGCACGAGGGCTGAATAGCCTGGCGGCTGGTCGGACGAGGCTTCGAAACTCCATTGTGACTTGATGGACTGTCGTCGAGGGTCCCGTGACGAGAAAATAGTTGTACAAGTGACTGGAGATACGATTTGACTTTGTAAGGACCTCGAGGACCGGGCTGAGAGCGATTGGCCACGGTAATTGGCGTATCGTGTGGTTACCGCTGGACCCTGCAAACCACCTGAAGTCGGAGATCTGAAGTTTCTGCCAGGCAGAGCTACGCTTACCTAAGGCACCTTACCTAATGACCTGAGTCACGTGCTTGATTCAGCTCCCAAGTCACATGGCTTGAACTGACCCATGATCATCTTCTTGGGCTCTCTTCTTAGCTCCAAACTAGAGAGCTGATGACGTCGACTCTTAGTCTCTTCCATTACCAGGAGGAATGCCCCTCGACATTGACCCCTCGTGGCTATTAACTCCCGCTTACATGCAGCCAGTGCAATGAGATGAAACTTCAGGCTCTTGAGGCTGACGAGTCCCTTGTTTCATTTCTCCATGGCCATAGAGATCTACAGAAAATTCCAGAGAAACTGGAGAATCTATGGAAGATCAATCAGTCACCCTTATCAGTGGTAAATTATAGCAGGGGAAAAGGGGTCAACGGGGTCGGCACATGGGGCCTGTCAGAGCTTGGAGTAGCCAAAACGGGGCTGAATTGGAAGCCCAATGATGCATCTCAGATTGGGATTTTGGTGTTGTTGATGTTTGGGACCAAAAAAGCAATCAACGGTGGGTAAAGCAGGGCAGGCTTTTCCCTCTCCCTCCTCGTTGGTCATTACTCTGATGCAGATACGCGCGGATCTTTATCCCTTATTAGCCTGTTCCGCCAGGGCAAGATGAAGAAAGTGCCCTGAAGGAGTCGTCACGAGGTCCATGTTGGTAGCGGGGCTCTAGCCGGGTTGGTGATTGACAGTAATGGGATGTGATAAGAGGTGACCAACTTGGTGACCATGGACACCTAGCCGACTTGTTCCAAGGCAGAGCGAGAATATGCAGGCTGAAGGAGAAATGGAGTGATAAAGACTGATATAGCATCACATGTTATCAAGGCTGTGACTGTACGTACGAGGGAGAGAGCGAAAGCAATATCATGTCATTTCAAAGGTGAAGGGATATTTTGAGCCCATCGGATCAGTCCCTCAGCATCTGAGATAGGCAGCCCAGGCCTGACCTTGGTACCATTGGGAGAAAGTCCCTTTGATACAGGCCTGACTTGCATTGACGAGAGTCCCATGTCGAGTGCATGCATTGGTGCTGCACGATACCAGACAGACGTAACATCAAACGTAGGATCACAGAATGGAGACCCAACAGAAAGAGAAGAGCATCTTGGAGGACGAGATACTAAAACGCGGTCACAGTCTGTGGCCTTGTATCGCCTTTACGGCATGGCATCTCGATGTCTACCGTTTTAAGCAGGTTGTGCTAATAATGCCTCTCTTGCTCATCGTCCATCGTCCGTTGGCCAAGCTGGCAAAGGTCCCGTGGTTCACAACCCTTTCCCATGGCCAGCATCCATCGTTTACATTGGATCCATGGAATTAAATCTCTCGTCCCTGCAGACGGTGGAGGCTTTCATCTGTGCGACTCACATAAATTGCCCCATAAATGCCCTGGATAGTGCAATCATCCCGCCTTCAGTTGGTCCCGTGCCTTGATCAAAGTGCGCTGATCTTTGGGAAGAGTTGAAGCTTGACTTGACCTCCAAAACGAATTGTAAAGCCACCTACGCCGCCCGTCAGCCCCCCTAGTCATTATCAATTCCATTCACTTTTTTCTTTAGCCTTTTGAAGCTCGTCTCATCCATTAATGCATCGTCCCCCTCTTCTCGAGTTCTGACTTTTGTCTCCCTTTCATTGTTCATTTCGGCAGACAATAAATAGAAGATCCATCTCGAAAGATCCTTGCAATTTACCAACAAAGGGCAACGAGGCGAGCGACATCCGACAAAAGCAATAAACTTATTTTAGTTTATCGTCTTCGTACCTGCACGCACCTGCACCTACAGTACAGTACAGTACCTTACGCTTGCTTGCGCCTCCAAACCTGTCTCTCTCCCTCCCTTGGCACCTACGAATACGCTACAGCCGTAGCCATAGCGCGCCCAAAGTCTCAGCCCGCTCTGCCCTGTCGAGCATTGTACCTAACTCACCCACAATCTATCTCCGACTCTCTCTGTCTCTGTCTCTTCAACTTATCGACCAAATCTTGGAATCATTGTCTCGGCCAATCTCTAGAGCATCAGCCACAAAAACTCCAGTGCATCACGCAGACCCTCAGACCGAGACGGCGTCAAGCGGACAACGGCATTGCCGCGATTAGCAGGTCCCTAAGAGCTAGCGCTCGCCGTTGCGGGTCTTTGTTTACAGAGTCCCCAGTATTGTACCGGGAGCTACGGACTGTTTTACAGGGCAGATATACCTAGGTAAGTTCCATGAGGTGCTATCTAATCCAATATTCAATGTTTCTCCCATCCATCCAAAGGGCAGCACCAACGCCAAACTCAAAAGTCAAAAAGTCTCAGTTACACAAGGTCACATCACATCTGGCTTTGTTTTTTTCTGCTTTTCCCGACTTGCTCATCCGATACTTCACGCCCGCTACTTAAATATCTCTTCTGCCCGCCCGCCTGACTGTCATCTGTTGTTGCTCTCCCACTTGCCGATCTAGACTTGCTTTCCACGACTCTCGTTACTGACTCGACCTTATTGGGCAGTCCCATACAATCTTTTGCTGCTGCAAACGTTCTACCGTGTATAGTTTATCACTGGCAACTGTTGACGACGTTTAAACTCAGAAGCTTAACATCTGGGCTCATCTGTCAACATGAGTCTCGCTGAAGCAGCCCCCATCACCCGCGATGACCGTTTCGCCAACACCGGGTCTGTCGATGACCAACGGTTAGGTGACTCAACACCTCAAGCCAGCGATTTCAACAACGAGGCCGATCACAGAGAAGATACAAAGAAGGACGGGAAGAGCAAGATGCGTAGCTTGTTCGGCCTCGGCAAGAAGAAGTCCTCTGTGCTTACCAAGTCTGATTCTAAACCCGACACAAACAACTCCAAATCTGAATCCCAACCGGAGTCTCGCTCTGAGTCACAAACTCCTTCCAACGCGAACTCCAACCCTGTCACCCCGTCTCTATCTCGAGATGCTTCCAAGTTGTCCTCGAAACAGCCATCATGGCCTCCTGCTAGTGAGCAGAGCTTTGCTCTCCCTTCGTCTCCAGGTCGCGGCTTCACCGGTTCTCCACGACTTTCTTCGCCAGCCACATCACAGATCTTTGAGCGTGATGTTCAGGATAGCACTGTCCTCAAGCCCAACTCTCCAGCCATCCCTACACATATTCAGACCGAAAACTACATTCCTCCCGTCCTTGACGATGCGTCCGAGGCCATCACGAACGAAAAGCTCGACCCTGATACAGTCGAGATTGTTACCCACAGCTCCCATCAACCCGCCGCTGTGACAGTTACAGGAGCCAGCAATATTCTTCCCTCGTACGACCTTGGAGCCAGCGAGTGGGCAGCCGAGCTCGCTTCCTTTGCTGACCGAGAGGCTGTCTCGGCCGACAACGCTTCCAACTACGGTTCCCTGGACTCTTCCGATGTCCGCCGGCTCTCATTCATTTCGTTTGCCGACGTTGTACAGGCTGAACACAACCCTCTTTCGGGTGTTGCGAGCTCCCGCGACAGCATCCACCTCGCAGGACTTACGTCTCTCCCAGCAGCGGTCAACCGTTCGCCTTCGCCCATTCGATCACCCGTGTCGAGCCAAGGACCCGAGACAAGCCCTCCCACAAGTAACCCTGGCAGCATGAAGGGCATTGAGTTGAGTCCAACTCGAAGACCTCTTGGTAGCCCAACAAGCACAAACAACCTGAAGCTCAACCCGTCAGGGGGTGATCTGAACATCGAGACAATGAGCCAGGCTTTACGACGGACCGGTAGCAGTGATCTGAGCCATGTTCGCAGTGGTCCTGCAAGCCCAATTGAGGCAACTCACCTTCGTTAATTGCATTTTCAGCATGATAGGAGTACGCTATTCGGGCAGGAGAAACGATGATATCCACAAAGCAAATGCGATATTTTATACAATTTAGTGAGTTTAGTTATTTTTTATTCTATTCGACTTCGATACCGTACGGGGATCGACATTTTTGGGAGGGATTGAGAATGAGGATACTGGGATCTGGCAATGGGAGTTGGAAGAGAGAGTTTTTACCAGGCGTCGAGACTTTGCGCGACACAAGCACCATGCACACATCATGCTTTCTTGGTCTTTTTTCATCTTCTTTTCTGACGCGAGAAAATACAAAGAAACTACCCAAATTGGTAGTTACGTATTCAGCATATCTTATTCGTTTTACTTTCATCTGGGTGATTTCTTGCGGGTAAGGGAGGGACACGGTGAATCATGATGTTGTGTCATATCCTTGAAAAGTTTGAGCATCAGACGTTGAGAGAAGGGAGATGGCATGCTAGCATGTTATGTGTAATCAATACCGCGTTTGTTGCCGATCAATGGAAGTCTTTCTGCACAAGTTGAGCACGAATATGACCTTTCTTGGCATGAGGAAGTTCTGAAACGGGGACTGCAGCTGTTGTGGACCATGATGAAGAAGTCTGTGGCCCTCTTGGTGAAATGTTAGTATTCAGCATGGTCTAGTTAGTGGGGCTTTCGTCTCATGAGCAATGGTACAAGTTTCTAGAATATGATATGTAACCTTGTTGCTGGCCTCAAGAAGCAACATGTCGATTCTATGCCCTGATTGACAGTTCGTATATCATGGAGGATTAAGAAGGTTTCCTTCTTTGATGTAATTCACTTGGACCGATTGCGTGGCACCACATGAGACAAGGATATCATATCATGACGAAGCCCTAAGAAGGCTAGCCATGGAAACACAATTAGGTTCATCAAATAGACGGTCGTTAATAGAAGCGGTGTGATTCGGAAACTTGTGTAGCCAGAACTGTTGCACTTTGTGAGCTGATGTTTCGAAAGACTCTTGGGTTAGGTCAAGAGATGGACTGTGCTTGATTACCCGGGGTCAAAGGAGGTCACGGGGACATGTCAGGCAAGTTTTAAAGTTGAGAACCATGATATTCTCGAATGAATGGTCCCCGGCATTCGAGAATGGTTCTTTCAGGCTGGAACACGTCGACGCAATGGTCTTGACCCCTGACTGACGCTGAAAAAAGAAACAATTGTGTGGGAGGTAAGATGCGACTTTCGTGTAAGCAAGGTTTGCATCGATGGATGAGATACATGGTAACATTGGTGACTCATGGAGAAGCAATACGGATAGCACAGACTCAAAAGGCAGGGCTTCCCCGATGACACGTAAGGTTCATCTCAGAAGCCAGGCATTAACAAAAGCAAAGAATATGGAGATGAGAGTTTTTCTAGATGCCACACGTGGATCGTCCCACGCCAGCGGGACGGGATAGCCAACCCAGTGTTGTTGGAACCAACAGCCTCATATTCTATGCACATCTTTCTTGCATATGTATGCTCGATATCAGCAGCGGGCGTTGGATCATAAGCTCAGGGGTTTGAACGGCAATTCAGCGTCAACTTATTCCCGTAATCATAGACATTATCCGGATAAGATTTTCAGGAGAAAAGAGGAGTAAGGACACAGGCAACTAGTATCGTGAATAGACCACGGAGAACGCTTTGACGGCCCTATTTGCTTTTGAGGAGACCTTTGGGGTCCCTAGCCTTGCCAAGAACTGTTGGTCACAAGAGAAGATATCTATGTGGGCAGGGCAGGCCTCAAATCTTAGTTTCTCTACGATAATGCCAGGAACACGAATTCCCATCGTCTCATTGGATTTGGCCCGTTGGGCTGATGGTTTTGTCAGCTTGATTGATCTTGCTTCTTGGCTGTCATCAACCCCGGCATGCTTTTGATTGCAGATCTCGTACCCTGAACCACTCAGAGATTGTCTTTAATGGGAATTGTGATCAAGTCTGGTGCTAGGAAGCTCGTTCCGAGGGAGCTCTTGGACTAGCGGCGCTCAAGTTTGAGTTTTACTGATGCTAGAAGCTAGATGCGTGGGATATCAGCCCGTCGTTGCGGGCAGAGTCTACTTGCCGGGCGACATTCTGACTATTCCCATGTTATGACCGTATCATGGCTTGCGCCTTGTCATGCTAGGAACTCAGATTCCCTGTCCCGCGTGCCTCTGAGGCACTCTTTTCTGCATCTTGACACCGAGAATCATCATCAACTCGAGTCATTGACAGTCAGCTCAGCTCTCTCCACGAAAACCCAACGAACGTTGAGATTGGATCGACCATCATTAATCATCTGAAGGCCTGTCCCCAGCTAGCGGGTCTGCAGCCAGGATAAGGGTCGGGTTACTTGCACAATCGCAACAAGAACCTTTACTGGAAAAGCTCATCCGAAAAATGTCCTCTTTTGGGGAGGGAGGAAAGCATCCGAAGATCCTGGCTCGGCGGGACAGGGTGAAAGCCCGGGATTTGATGGAAACACTGGAAACGCTGGACGACTTGGGATGAAACTTGGGAGCAGGGGATTTGATGTGACGCTGTGAGATGTGATGCTGTTGGTTCTGGTGTTGGTGTTGGTTTATCAATCAGGTGGACAACTCATAACCAGTCTGACGGGTCCATGGTTCCATTCTCATGTCGGACAGAGTCTCAGTGCATGATACAGAGAAGCTTTGAGGACAGCAAGGTTTCGTTTCTGAAATGAGAACTGGATCACTAGAAGGCGGCCTCAATACTAGTAATATCTCAGTTGACTATTGCCTTCCTACGTAGTCTACATACATCATACTGTATGTGCTGATATTGTAATCATACAATCACGGTAAAGGAATTAGGCCACTTCCTAATTTAGCATTGTAACTCTCTATCAAAGAAGATCCGCTCTCTTCCATTAATCAACTCCACACTTTGTCCTTGTCCTCCACTGTTGCGTGCTGCGTTGCGTGCCCGGGACAAGGCCAGCGGCCAGGTCCTAGAGTGGGATCCGACTTGCAGGGCACATCTGTCAGGGAGACAGACCCTGCTGCTTCTGCTTCCCCCCCACTGCGTCGGGTCTGAGTCTGAGATTCTGGAAGGGAAAGGAACGAGATGAAGTTGAAGAGGACTGGGTATGCGTTGTGCAGTTGAGACAAGTCACAGAGAGACTCGTCAGCAGCTGAGATGCTTGATAGTGTCTAGGCACGATAGCTTAGGTACTTGTTAAGTATCGTCACGGCCCGTCTTGTCTCGGCATCTCTCTTCAAGTAAACGATTGGACATGATTCCTCGCCCGAAAACTAAAGCCGAAAAGGCTGCATGGCGTTCCATTCTGCGCTGTGATCGGCAGCGAAAACCGTCCCTAGTTACCCCCCGCTTCTCGAAGCCGGATCCAGGACAGAAGAAGCAGGTCAGTCGACCTGATTACAAAATGTGCCTGGCCATATGCAAACCGGAGAGAGAGAAAAAAAAGAGCACAGAGCACAACCCTGAGGTTATCTCACGATATTATGGTTTAAACTTCCGGCAGTTGCAGAATACGTATTCCTGTCTAATATCGCCCAGGCAAGGCAGACCCGGGCTGTTTTCATCCTGTCAAAAGCCCTTCCCTTTCAAGACCCCTACAAGTCAAAGACAAGTCAAGCCAAGTTCTGGGACAGACAGCGTTCAAGGGTGGTTGGAGATACAAGGGCCAGCCAGTTGCGCTTAAGCCTGAGCTTAAGGACAGGCAAAGTCATTGGCTCCTCTGTGGAGGTGCTTGGATTTATTACAGAAGACACCTACAGACGGACAAGAGGCGTTCACTAACTTAAAGTGAGTGTGTCGCTGAAGTGCGTTGCGTGTGTGGCGACGTTTAACTCGAATTTAGCCTTGTTAATCTCTCTCCAATTCCCCCCATTGTCTGAGACGACTCGGCCTTGACCTTGTCATATCTTGTCTTGCTTCTATAAGCAGCATAGGTAATCGAACTCACCGCAATTCGATTCTTGCTCTAAAACAACCGACAAGAAAGAATAGAACGAACCCGTTCATTGCCTGAGCGCACCCGCACTTATCCTCTATTTACATCTTACCTATTTTCTACTTATTCCTATATTGGATCATTCCTACTCTTGGCTTCTTCTTCGTTTTTTATCGGGTCGATTAGTGCATATCCAATTTATTTGTAGTGGATTAGTACTGGTACAGCTGCTGTGTAAGGTACCTACCGTAGGCTAGAGGCTTGCTAGGTGTGTTCCCTCCCAGCTTCCATCGCGATTCTCGCCCAGACTCTAGACTAACAAGCCCTCTCCCCGCAACCAGTCATTGACTGATTTGCGAGAGATCCCTCAACTCAACAATCAGATACTGCATCTGACGATAATCAAGATAGTCCCACTATCTTGCTGCAATCGACGGCCATATTCAAGCCATTAATTACCGAGGTCAACGCACTCAAACTTACCACATCGATTAAAATCCCCTCCCTTGACTTGCAACAAAGAAAGCCCTCGACACCTCCACTCGTCAATCAATCAACCACCAAAAGCACCGACCTACCTATTCACACAAAAAACACAACTGCTATTGCTTTCTCTCTCCTCAATGCGGAACGGGCGCTTGTATGTGGACGTGGACACACAATGGCTTAGGCTTGCGACCGCCAAACATGGACGAACAAGACCACTCACGATCTGGCACCTCCAGTGATGCCACATCCTGGAACCAGGCCTCCACCTCCGACCTCAACCTACCCCGGGACCCAAAGATGGAGCGCTCCAGCGCATCCAACCTGCGGTCAGCCTTTCGCCATACGCTGATAAATGCCACCTCCACCGTTCGCGCTGTCACACCCGATCCCGTCGAGCCTCCAACTGTCAGTGTCACTGCTGAGTCTCAACAGTCCCAGAGAGGTGCTTCTTCACAGCAGAGCTCGCCCCGGACTATACCTCCGGGCCCTACAAGAAGACAAGGCATGGTTTTCAACGAGGTTTTCAGCGAGTCGTACGAGAGCAGCGAATCTAGCCCTCCCAGACAGCATTTACGGCATACAAGCGGTAGCCTGCGGCCAAGGACGCGCACGATGGATACCTCTATGCTGGCACAAAGAAGTGTACCACCGCCGACATCAGAACGACACCGGGTTGGCAGTGTGAGCTCATCGGGGTCATTACATCCTTCAGACGAGCTAAGGCCACAGCTCAGTTCATTAGACTCGCTACATCACGCTGTGATAACGGGGCGAGAATCACTAGTACCAACAAAAGACAAAAAGTCAAGAAGACTGATGAAGCGACAGTCTTCCAGGCCTACCTCACCTCTCATTTCTCCCCCACCTACCGTCGACTCACTCCCATTACCCATAGCCACCGATGATGCAAACAAGGTTCTGCTTCTTATGAGAACTCTATGCGGTCGAATGCGCGGCGAGATCGAATATCAAGGCGAAACGGGCGGTCCTTGGCATAGTGGCGTAGCTTATATTGAAGAGGAGAAGGGCTGTCTCATGTTTGACTCAGGGCAGAATGGACCCTTTCATATCCCTCTCGTTTCTGATCTGCGCGGCTGCAGGGTCCTCCCTGTCGATTATCCCGAACTAACCAAGGAATGCCTGGAGTTGGTGTGCCTATCACCTCCAGTGGAAATCCTGATATGCCCTTTGGTGATAGAAGAGTTCGACTTGTGGCTTGCAGCTTTGCTATGCTGGCAGCAATTACGTCCAACGGGTATTAAGCTTGCCAATGGGAAGCCAGCCAACCAGGTGACGCCCATGAGGCCGGAATTGAAGAGACATGGTTGGTCACAAGAAAAGAACAAGCCTACGAATATCATCAAGGTTGGCAAGGTGATGCTTTGGGACAAGGGTTTGGCCGTTTCACCAAGGGCGATTGTCAAGCGACCCTCAACGAGAGACCTTCGATCACCCACGACATCCTGGAGGAGAGTTTCTTGCATTCTACAGGACAGTGGCGAGTTCAAGCTCATGACAGAGAATGATGTTACTGTTCTCTCCATCATCGACCTTTCACAGCTTTCCCGGTGTGCTGTTCAACAACTTGACCGCACAGTCCTCGACGAAGAATATTGCATCGCCATATTTCCAATTTACTCTTCTACATCTACTCACCTCTCTATTTTCCGACCTGTTTACCTAGCCCTCGACAGCAGGGTTCATTTCGAGGTTTGGCTTTGTCTACTACGAGCATTTGCGGTACCAGACATATACCGGCTTGACGACCCTAACACATCGCAAATTGTGGAACTTGAGGATATTGAATCAGAGTATGAGGGCGAAGTTTTCAGGCTTGAAAAGACAATCAGCGTCAGGGTTACTGAAGCAAAGATCAAGGCAAGACCCAGCGGTGGTGGAGGAACTGAGCCGACAATTCCAGAACGACCCGGACGAACGGAACCCGATCCCTTGATTGGAAACTACCTTGCAGAAGTTATCTTAGATGGCGAAGTGAGGGCACGAACAACAACAAAGACAGCCACCAAGAACCCCTTTTGGAGAGAGGAGTGCGAGTTCACCGATCTACCACCAACTACACCATTGTTATCCATCGTCTTAAAGAAAGTGGAAGGAAACCTGGACAGCTCGAGTAATCTCCTCCAAGCATCCGTTGGACTGCCTCGAACACGCAATCTGCAGGAGTTTGTGGTAGGTGCCGTTGACATTTCGCTCGACCAACTAGACCGCGGAAAGGATAGCGAGCAATGGCTTCAGATATTTGACGAGAAGCACCAATCGGTTGGACAGATGCTAGTCAAAGTGAATCACGACGAGCATGTCGTGCTTTTGTCGAAGGAATACCAACCTCTCACGGACTTATTACACCGATTCCCGGCCGGGTTGACGAACCAGGTATCGGCAGTTCTCCCGGGACAGCTACGTCGATTGGCAGAGTTATTCCTCAATATCTTCCAAGTGTCAGGTTCCGCCAGCGAATGGCTCATGGCGTTGGTTGAGGATGAGATCGATGGCATTGGCAACCAGACCACCATGAAGAAATATCGATTCAGTAGCCGGCTGAAGTCCAACGACTCTATCGACGCAGCAACTGATCGCGAACTCATCGTACGAGATATGAGCAAATCGCTTGCCGGAGAGGCGAACCTGTTGTTTCGGGGCAACTCTCTCCTCACACAGTCGCTCGAATTTCACATGCGCCGCTTGGGCAAGGAGTATCTGGAGGAGATCCTACAGGAGAAGCTGTTCGAGATAAACGAGATCAACCCAGACTGCGAAGTCGACCCCAGCAAGATCCCTCACGAGTCGGATCTCGACCAACATTGGACTGTACTCATCCACTACACGACTGAAGTGTGGAAGTGCATTGCTAACTCAGCCAACCGACTACCTCCGGAGCTACGACATATACTCAAGTACATTCGAGCTGTTGCTGAAGATCGCTATGGAGACTTCCTGCGCACTGTCACATACACATCAGTCTCTGGCTTTCTGTTCCTCCGCTTCATCTGCCCGGCTATTCTATCGCCCAAGCTTTTCAATCTTCTACGCGACCATCCTCGACCTCATGCCCAACGAACATTCACACTTATCGCAAAAGCACTACAAAAGCTAGCGAACTTGTCCAACTTTGGAAAGCGAGAGGAATGGATGGAGCCGATGAACCGATTCCTCAATGTGCAGAGACAATCTGTTCGTGATTACATCGACCAAGTATGCAGTATCCCAGCGGACCGCAACGCCAATTTCGTTCCTGCCGGCTACAGCACACCAGTCACTATTCTCGGCCGTCTAAGTCCTACCTCCAAGGAGGGATTCCCCAGCCTTCCATACTTGATTGACGATACGAGAAACTTGGCCAGTCTTGTCAAGCTATGGGTGGACGCCAGACCGGTTGATGACAAGAAAGAGGAAGTGGATCAAGAGCTTCTCGCTTTCAACGACGTTTGCTTCGCTTTACAACAACGTGCCGACGCCTGTCTCGCTAAGGTCGAAACTGAGCGTTCTATTGAAACAGCAACCTGCGCTACCACAGAGGACGTCGCCGAATCCATCGAACAAGCATCCTTGATTGAATCACTCTCTATCTCCTACGGCGGTTCCTCAACAGCATGGAACGACGTCTACGAACCCACACCCGGTAGCTCAGGCAGCGAAGTCAACGACGACAACACAATACGCAACCGCAGACGAAGCAAAGAGCGTCGCCGTCACCATCATCACCACAAAGAAGGCTGGGAGCAACGAAAGCAACGACATGCGAGCACAGGTGGAAGTGCCAGTGCCAGTGCCAGTGCAAGCAACACTGTCAAGTCTAAGAACGGACGTGTAGGACGTACGATCCTCAGCGGAATCACTCGCATAGTCGGCCGTGGTGAGAGTCCTGAGGGAAAAGATTCCTCGAAGCATTTTAAGTAAAAAGAAAAAAACGAAAAAAACCATTTATATCCATCTATACATATACATATACACATATTATATACCTTTTCATGACTAGATGGGAGAGCTAGTTATTCATGACTGAATGACCAAATACAACTTTTTTATTGAAATACCATTTTCATCTTTTCTTATATTCCTTTCATTTGTACTTGTTCTTTCTTTTGTCACTACTACTACTACTACGGATCTTGGATATGGCGGGCCATTTCTTTAATACTCGCATAGCAGACGATTGGGATCGCCTCGTTTTATTTGTTGCATTATATGGATCTGGATTTGTTCGGTTACCTGTTTTATTTCGGTTTGTTTTGATGTAGAGTTAGAAGGCTTCGGTCCAAGGTGACTTTCGTGCTCGACATGGTTGATAGATATATAAACTTTGGAAGAAAGGAAGACATATGATATGCCGATTCCCCCCCATGAACTCAAAGCACAATTAGAATCATCCCCTCCTCACTGAAACCATATATGACCTATGCGTGGACGCCTCTGACTTACGAAGGATGAATATGGGAACTGGCAAGTGGACAGTCAATCACAAAGCCTATGTGCATGATGAGTCATCTCTTTATAGAGTATTGCAATAGTTGCAATTCGATGGTATCTTTCATTCAGCGCCGACTCCTAAGTAACCCGCTTTTTCCTCGCATGGGTTATGTTACAGAAAGTTTGATCATGTCCTCCGCCCTCATTCCATATGAAACATGGCTATAATTTTCAAATACATCTGGCGTTCTATCCCGCTCGCAATGAGTAAAATGACGCTCTCTATTTTGCGGCATGCCTTCTCTGCAGCCGCTTAGGCGAAGAACTTCTTGTAGGCAGCCTTCTCCTTGGCAGCGCGAGCAGCAGCCTTGGTTCGGACGGCGTTGAGCTCTCGGGTGATGGCGCTATCGTTGGGCGCAAGGGTGTTAGCCTCACTCAAGTCACGCAGAGCAGCCTCCTCGTCCTTGAGACGAATGTTGGCAAGGCCACGGCGATAGAGAGCCTTTGCACGGTCGGCGTCCTTAACGCCTTCGACGTCCAGGGCAGCCGAAGCGGAGCGAGAAGCGTCGTCCCAGGCCTCTAGCTTGATGTTCAGAAGCGCCGCGTTGTTGTTGAGGGAGAAGCGCAGAGCCTTGAGGTCATCCTTGATCGACTGCGGTTGGTTCTCAAGATCAGGATCCTCGTTGAGGTAGCGCAGACCCTTCTGGTACTTGTCGAGGCCGAGAGAATAGTTGCCTGACTTGAAGGCAGTGTTGCCATACTCCTTGCAGGCCGTGGCGATCTTGAGGATGGCGACGGCATCGAGAGTGTCTGTGCAATCTTCGGGGAAGTCTTCGTATGGGTCGCCGAGGGCGTCGGGCTGCTTCACGTCGGCAGCGACGGCGGCGTCACCCTTGAGCTCGCCGCAGTCCGCAATGAGAGCCTCCTTTGCGGGACGGTCGCCGGACTGGGTAGTAAGGTTCTCGATCTGCCGAACGACGGACTTGCCGTTAAGTACCTCGCCGAAGACGACGTGCTTGCCGTCGAGGTGAGGGGTAGGGACGGTGGTTATGAAGAACTGGGAGCCGTTGGTGTCTGGCGGGGTAATTCGTCAGCGTCATGGTCATGGTCATGGTCATGGTCATGGCCCAAAATGAGGGGCATCATGGAACTTACTGGGACCAGCATTGGCCATGGACAGGAGGAAAGGCTTCTCATGCTTCATGGGGAAAGCTTCATCGTCGAACTTGTTGCCGTAGATGGACTCTCCGCCAGTGCCATCACCAGCAGTAAAGTCACCACCTTGGATCATGAACTGCTTGATGACGCGATGGAAGATGGAACCCTTGTAGTGCAAGGGCTTTCCCGACTTGCCGATGCCCTTTTCGCCAGTGCAGAGAGCACGGAAGTTCTCGGCGGTCTTGGGGACAAGGTCGGCATAGAGTTCCATGGTGATGCGGCCGACGGGCTTGCCGCCGAGCGAGATATCGAAGAAGACGCGGGGTCGCGCGGGGGAGTCGCCTTCGGTAGCCATTGCGAATAGTTTGTGAGGAGGAATTGGGTGAAGAGAGAAAAAGGAAATGGAAATGGATTAAATCAAGGCGCTGGAAGAGAGAAAAGATGCTTGAGATGGAGATTGAGATTGAGAGGATTGAAGAGTAAGACGAGGGGATCACAGCGTGGGGGGTTTAATCCAGTATTTGGGTGTTGAGAGCAGAGGAGAAGCAAACAGAAGGTAACAGAAGAGGGGAGCTACCCTGCCAATTGAGGAAAAGTCGCGATGCAAGTGAGCCCGAAGATCGTGCCGCTTATAAGTGGATAAGGTACCTAGGTATAGGGTGTGATTAGA
This sequence comes from Fusarium pseudonygamai, assembly GCA_013186785.1. Classification (NCBI taxonomy): domain Eukaryota; kingdom Fungi; phylum Ascomycota; class Sordariomycetes; order Hypocreales; family Nectriaceae; genus Fusarium; species Fusarium pseudonygamai. Next base: position 48,104 of record JAAQRH010000490.1, on the reverse strand, counting down.
AAACATACACTTCTGTGTCAAAAACATACCTAATGTACCCCCGCAAAATGGCCTAACACCCACCTTTTCAGCCGAGAAGGCAGCCACCTTACAGCACATAAGCCACTAAATTATAGTGGCCTTATAGGGCACCTTCCACTAACTTATAGAAGGCTTATAGGGCATAAGTCTCAGCCTTAGCTTATAAAACTAAGCTTAGTTTTATAAAATAGTAATTAAATCTTTAAAAATTCCTATCTAGTTATTTTCTAAGTAATAATTTTAGAAATATTTTATATCTTATTTTAAAGACTGAATTTCTATTAAGAAGGCTAAAAAGTAACTTGGTGTAGGGCGGCGGGGTTCAAACTAGCCAATCAGGTTACATAGCCCCGTTCTTTGTATACCATTGACACATCAGTGTATGTTTTCTAATCGCGACCTAGGTATATATAGCCCGTGATTAATTGACTTGACAGCTGTAGACAACCTACACTAAGTATATATCTCTACAAGAGCTGTAGTAGATAGGCTATCGTCCATGCAATCGACTCCATCAGATCATGCCTCATGAATCACAATCGCAATCACTCGCAAACAAGGACAAGCAAGGTCCAGCTCCGATATCCCTCGGACTAAGCCAAGCATGGACGGACGGGATGTGAATATCATTACCAACAAGACAATTTGCGTATGCGGGTGTCTTTTCTTTTTCCTACACCGGTGATGAGCAGAGGAGATAAGACGGGACAACTAATTAGATCAGCCGATGCTAATAAAAACAACAAATATCCTCAACTGAAACGAGACAGGTTCAGCCGAGAACTTTGAAGCTCAAACAGACTCCTTCTGTAGTGAGGCTCAACCTCGCCCTGCAGTTCAAGGCCAGCTACATTACATGACCTGTCATGGATGCAGCCACCGGAAATGTGTTTCAATTAAAGAGGACACATTACAATCTGTGTAACGACAACTGCATGACCTCGACCAAGCTGTCTCTCTCTCACTTGCAATCCAATTCCACTCAGTAAAAAGTGAGAAAAGAGAAAACTCTCTATGGATGGTCTCATCAAGGCGGGGGAGGGGGGGATATTTCATGAGTGAGAACAGGGGTCAAAGAGGCTTAAGCCTCCTTGTAATAACGCTTTCGGGGCATTGATTTGCATTGTAATCCGAGTCAACAAGGCCCAACATCAAAAGCAGAGTGAATCATGATTGACGAGCAATGGTTACACAAACTATAGAACCGCTTACTTACAGGTCTTGCTTGTTACTGATCAAATCTCACCTTTTCTCGCTATATCCCACTCGACTATTGCCCGCCTCCACCAACCAACGCACAACATCCATTGCAGCGTCTACTGGGGATATCCCGATGCAAGAAATCAACGGCCAATCCGTTTTGATCGCCCGGACCAAACTCCCCCGTTCCAAACCCTGGCCTGTCTATATCGTATCCATCCCGTCCGTTAAAGAGGCCTCAGGGAGCAAGAAAACACCAGACCTTAATATAGGGTATTAAAATAAATTTAGTAAAGAGTCCCCTAAGCTTGGGCTAAATTTACCTATTGTTTTTATCACTTAGGGTTGAAGTCCTGAGTTTTCTTTCCTCCCCTAGAGAGGAGAGACACAATGTCGCTTTGGCCACCTCTGAATTGCTTCTTTTCGAAACCACAAACGCGGAACTTCAGCCGCTCTCGGTTGCACAGCACATGATGCAGCCCTTCTGCTAATCTATCCAATTAGAAACTGACAATACATGAAAAATGGCTGTGTCGGCTGTTGTTTGCTGTAAGATAATTGCACTTTCGGATACAGTCCCTTGTATGCCGTAACACACATATCAAAGATGTGCCAGCCCAGACAAGCTGAACTGAACTCTTCAAGAATCATATCATGTTGGTTATAGACGCCAGGGCTGATTCCAAAACATGTATCTATTACCGAACCTATAGCAGATCCGTCAATGCAACTGATGTAATCCCTTCGCTTTCTCTTACTGTATGTCTACTCGTCCAGTCCCGTCTAAGGTATCTTCAATAGCCTATCTCCCTATAACATAACTCACATTTCTATAGCAGCCACTCACTCCGTCTTGGCGCCGTTCTTCAACTCCAGAGTAACCTATGATGTATCCCCCACGGTTAGCACAGACACCCCCGAATGCAAGGAGAAGAAGGCTGTCTTTCACAAAACTTACCGGCCCGTCGTTGACGAGAGCAACCTCCATCATGGCCTGGAACTGCCCATCCTTGACTCTCTCCTCCATGTAACCCGCCCTGACCTTCTGCACGAAGTAGTGGTATAGCCGACGTGCCTCCTCCGGGTTGGCAGCACCGTGAAAGTCAGGCTTGGCTCCCTTCTTTGTGCTAGCCAGCAACGTAAACTGCGACACTGTATCTAGGTCTCAGCCACTGCTGCTACCCTCACACGACCGGAGGAGAAGACTCACCGCAGAGAACCTCGCCGCCAATATCGCCGACACTCTTCTTCCACTTTGACAAAAGCCTGTCAGATTTGAAACCACATCCCGAAATTAATGGCCCAGTCAGCCTGTTTTGATCTCCCTTACCTTGCCGCCCTCCTCGTCATCCCACAGCTTCATCCTCAGCACCTTGGCAGCCATCAGGTCAGCCTCTTTCTCCGTGTCCCCGGGGGCCACGGCTGCGAAGGCCAGGACTCCCTTGCCGATGGAAGAGATCATCTCCTTGTCGACGGTGACGGACGCCGACAGGACACGCTGCAATATGACTATTTGAGTTGTTGGTGAGCTTATGTTTCATTTGTCTTCTGTGGGTGTATGTGTGGGTGTCTCGGTGATTACACTGTACTGCACGTACCCTTCATACTCGTGATGTGTGAGTTTTTTTGTGACTGAGAGATGCAAAGTGAGTAGGATCTCAGACTGTTTTGACTGGCTTGAGTCAAGCTCTTTGTATCTAGATGTTACTCCGTAGTCGGATCGGCATCGGTCCCGATTTACCGTGTAATCACAGCAGAGAAAGAACAATCAAGATTAATTTTGATGATAAAACTTAGATTCTCTCAGCAGTAGTTTTATAAAAGCCACCGAGTTTAGAATTTTCGCTATAGTTTTCAATATTCAGAATCTGATAGGGGCCATCAGTTGGCTATTGAGTTTCAGATTGGAAGCAAGCTCTAGCTTACGCACAGCACTGAGGCAGTGAGTGGAGGGCACTTAATTGCCAGCAAGGTACTCAGTATCTCAGTATCTCAGTAGTGCTAAGGTAGACGCTTAGCGAAAAAACCACGTCATTGAGTACATATTGCAATATTGGCCTGTATTTGCACCCACTGTTTGGCTTGCAAATTCAATATTACACAGACATGTCATGCTTACAGATTGACTAACCATCTTCTACTATTACAGCCTTTTCAAGCCTGTAAATGCTTGTTCAACCCTCAATTTCCACTGCAACACGTTTCAGCAGCTAACCGCGCCCCGCCCCAGTGAATCGCGGCCCCTCAGCCAATCACGACATCGCGGTTCTTTAGCCTCATTGGATGGCTGCACCTCCCACCTTGAACTAACCTTAACCACCAAATCAGTGCTGGCCAGCCTTACTCTCCAACAACCACCACATCTCATCTACCATCGGCTCCCGGCATTGATGCTCAGGACGACGGACACTGTATTATCACCCTATTATAATTAACGACGACTATCGGATCGCCCCCCGCGACGCGCCGTTATATCATAATAACCCTTCCCTGCGCTGCCACATCTTTCCGAACGGTGCTGGCAGAGACGCACAACAAACCGAATCGACAACAACAGTCGGGCGACAAGATCTATACGAGCGACTAGACGTTGCGCCCTAGTGGCTGCATTTTTCTACTCATAATGGCGGCGAGGAAACTGGCCCAAGAGGTCGACAAGTGCTTCAAAAAGGTCTCCGAGGGTGTGGCTGAATTCGAAGCTATTTACGAAAAGATCGAACAATCGAGTAATCCTGCCCAGAAGGACAAGCTAGAAGATAACCTGAAACGCGAGATCAAGAAGCTCCAGCGACTGAGGGATCAAATCAAAACATGGGCCGCCAGCAACGACATCAAGGACAAGGCTCCCTTGCTGGAGCATCGCAAGCTGATCGAGACGGTTTGTCCCCGCCACTGACAACGGAATGCCATCCAGTATTTTATTGACGGTTGTATCCGGTTTTTTAGCAAATGGAAAAGTTCAAGGCCGTGGAGAAGGCCATGAAGACGAAAGCATACTCCAAGGAAGGTCTATCAGCTGCCGCCAAGCTCGATCCCAAGGAGCAGGCAAAGGTTGAGGCCAGCGAATTCTTAAGTGGCATGGTCGACGAGCTGGAACAGCAAATCGAGACACTCGAGGCAGAGGGCGAGTCGATACAAGCGACCATGAAGAAGGGCAAAAACAACACCGCCAAGGCCGAACGCATCGCCGAAATCGAACGCATTATCGAACGACATAAGTGGCACCAGGGGAAGCTGGAACTCATCAGGAGATCCTTGGAGAACGGCGGGGTTGAGCCCGAGCAAGTGACCGACCTAGAAGAGAGCATTCGATATTATGTGTCGGATGGCATGAACGAAGACTTTATGGAAGATGAGGAGATGTATGAGGAGCTCGACCTTGAGGACGAGGAAGGTACCTACGGCATGGGCGCGGACAACGAGAAGAACTCTTCTCTGGATGCGCAATCTGTGCAAGAGGACCTTACGACCGACAATGACTTGCCAAAGACACTCACGAGAAAAGCGCAGAAGGAGGCTGACCCAGTACGAAGGACGTCTTCTCAGACAAAGTCACCTTTACCTGCACTCGCGACACTCCATGCTCCGTTACCGACTATCAGCAATAGCAATTCCGGTACGCCGGCTATGAAGCCAGCATCAGTACCTACAAGGCCCGCCGGAGAAGGACTCAAGTACGCTTCAGCTGCCGCTGCCGCCGCCGCGAGCGATAAGAACAACGTTGGTATCTCTCCGCTACCTCCGCCCCCCGGTGCCGCATCATCAAGCATATCCCCATTGCCGCAAGCCCGAAGCAGCGCGACCAACTCTCCTGCTACATCCTCTGCCCAGCCCGCTTCTCAACAACCAGAGTCAAAGCAGCCCACGCCAGCTCCTGCTCCTGCCGAACCAGAACCTGTACCTGCGCCAGCCCCTGTACCCGTCACCACGAAACAGTCCAAGCGATCAAAGGCTGCTGGCAAGCAAGCAGCAGTCCCCGAGGCCGTTCCATCTTCAAAGGGTACGTGTGTGAGACAGTTTTGTATGACTCGAATAACTGACTTTAATGTAGCTCCAAGGACAAATGGTACAGCAAATGGTGTCAAGCAGACCGAGGACGAGGAAGAATGCATCTACCACTTACCAGCATCGTTACAAGATCTTGTTGACACATATGAGACGTCGAGAAAGCGGCCGTATCCCCCATCTGCGCCATCAGCTCTGCGCATGATGACTGCCAGCCAGGCCAGCTGCCCCGATATTGTGGATGCCGATGTTCCACGATCATACCGACCCGACCAACCGGTACCCCCAACAGGGTCAGGATTCCCCCGCGAGCCGCTCGCTATCTTCGATGACCCGCGGTTGTACTCCCGTATGGACCCTGACACTTTGTTTTATGTATTCTACTATAAGCAGGGTACTGCCCAACAGTACATGGCAGCCAAGGCTCTGAAAGATCAAAGTTGGCGATTCCATAAGCAGTATCAGACTTGGTTTCAAAGACATGAGGAGCCTAAGAACATCACCGAAGACTTTGAGCAAGGCACATATCGATTTTTCGACTATGAGAGTACATGGTAAGTGGACTGACGAAATGCCAAATTGAGGCGTGCTGACATAAATGCGCAGGATGAATCGACGTAAGGCTGACTTCAAGTTTGTCTACAAGTTTCTTGAAGATGAGGTCTAATCGAAGGTGCTTCTTCAATGGAGATTCAAGTCCATTGACCGTGTATGAGAAATATGGGACGGAGCTATCGGTTTTGGTTGGACGCACCTTGGTTTTGTGAACTCCTGGAGAGGGCGTATTAAGAGCACAGAGAGAGTAAGAAAGGACTTAGGCGGCAACCTCATCTTGCTTTCATCATCAGCTTTTGATGTGCTTTCTGGCACAGGTAAATATGCAACATGCTATGCGGGGCGTTATCAACCTCATTGTTTGAGATATGAATACGAACCTTTCGAGTGCAGGGCTGTCGCCCTGACCGACTATTCTGCCGAAGTATATGGTCAAATGTGTGTGGCTGGTTTGCCTCGTTATACCCGTGATCAATGTCTTCCCGAGAGGAGCTGGTTCCTTGGATGGTCTTGGATGGTCTAGACCCTCTGCAGCTCGACAGCCTCTCTTTCAGCCAGCGCAGCCTCGGACTCGGTAGGCGTTAGGGCAAGGCTCTCTTAGTGACGTACAATGATGTGAGGTGTTTCATTCCTCCATGACTGACCGCGCGGTGTCTGCATCGACGTGGCACGACCTGGGCCGTAGCCAAAGTGAAGCGTCTAGACCGGTGAAATTTGAGGTCAAGTTGGGTGAATAACCCAATATCTGAGGGCTGCTGCATTGCTGCCCAAAAGCCGAGGAATGAGTTAAGAGTGTTGGATTTCGCGACTACTTGAATGTAGATAGACCCGGTCACCATAGGAAGACGGTGAGACACTCTTCAGGTTCATCAAGTTTCCTCTTCTTGTTGTCTCAACGATTTATACACAACCGGCGTGGGCTGGTCATAACCGCCATCGAGGCGATGCTACACCTGTAGCACATTTCAAGTCATCGCAGACAACGTGGCTTTCGGATATGGGAAAATAGTCGAGTGGACAAAGCACAAGATGAGGACCCTTGCCGCCACAGGCGACACAGTTGCAGTTTCGTTTCTCCTCTTAGCAATTCGTTTGGATTGTCAAACCTGAGCTGACATGTGTATGACTTGATCATTGATGACACACTTCCTCAACGATAAGGTTGCCCAAATTGCGTCGTCAGTTGTTCAGGGCTGGCGGAATGATTGCCTTGTCGCCTGTGACGTGGGCGCCTTTTCTGTGCCATCGTCATTATGCCTATCAGACTCTGCCGAGGCGTCTTTCAGCAGCGTCCGCCATCCAGCGCTCTTGTCGGTGAGGCATACCCTCTTTCGAATGACAAGCTTGCGGCACAGCTCTGCGCTTGCTGCTCTATCGTCAAAGACTCAAAATTAAGGGTGGCCATTTGGGTAACAAGATTGTGGCCCCCAACTGCCTCGGCATCACCGTACAAGTCGACTGGGATTTGAAACGAAACCAATGCAGGATACAACAGGAAGGTTTCTAGAATGCTTCCATGCTTGTCAACTTACTTCGCAGAGCTTCGCATACGAGATCCCTGACAAGCGAGTGTCAATTCCGTGGCTCGGGTGGCATGGATTGGCTTCCGGGCGAGCTTGTCACGGATGGGGAAAGGGTCCTAGTGAGTCTGATGACCTTGTCGAAAACGATCATGATCTCATAGCGGGCGAACCATTTTCAACTGCTCCTCTTGTATTTGACACTTGCTACTCCAGCCAGCCTCACTATTAAGACTCCTTGAGCTTTTCCATGAGGGTTCAACTACACTATTCGGTGTGTTGACCTGCCAGGTACGATACATTGGTAAGTTTAACACTTGTATCTCGGGGATTTCCCCAGCGTTGTCTTGCAGATTCCGGGTAGAGATCCGGTAGGACTTCAGGAGAGACAAGGCCGTTTAGGGCGTCCAGGGTGATTTTCGTTCAGGCGCTTGCTGTTTTTGCTGATCACTTAGGGTGTTCTATCGAACCGCCTTCTCAATTGTTGAGACATGTCAGATTGACCATGATACGCCAGGCTCTGATAGACGCAGCGAATTACACGACCCAGACCACCACCAACCTTGTATCGCAACGCGCAACCAGATAGGTGGGATCAGAAAGATGTGTGGCAGATGCTAGAATGACGATGCTGGGTTTATTTTTGTCTGTGCTCTGTTCTGCTGGAGACGTCGAAGGTTACTGTTGCTGGCAGTTTGCCCCATGTTGCCAATTGAGCACTGGGACTGGCTCACAGGTGCCATGATCAAAATCAGAATTCCTTAGCTGGTCCGAGCCTAGGCAGCAAAATATCGTTGTTTGATTGAGTTAATTAATTGATCGACACATGGCAAAGGGGTCGCCGCGTTATTGGTGCACCTGTTGACTTCTCCATAGCGTTGAGGCTCGTGCTCGTGCTTGTGCTTGTGCTCGTGAGCATCGAGAAGTTGTTTTATGCTTGCGCCGCCGAGATCGACAAGCTATTATCCATACCCAGCGGTTGTCTTGGTGCTAATGCGAAGCATTAGATTTAGGCCACCGCATAAAAGTGCATTTTTGATGATTTTAGGTATGGACAAGAAAAGGCAAAGTCAGGATGGCAGACGGCACTTTGACCAATACAAGGCCGACGTTTAGAAGGAGCAACCCTGGGCTGGGGGTTTCCACTACCGTAGCAGGGGCCAGCGACAAGGCAGGAGCAGGAGGGGTAAGGAGTGCGAGCGATGGATGGATATGACAGCTGGAGGCAGGTACTGCCCGCTGTCCTCTACTCCACTGTGATGGAATTCTACCTCCACTTTACAGTGCCTTTCTGGTGTAAGAAGGTACGTCCCTCTACTGTACCTTAGGTGATGGAAGCCCATTGCATATTGCATTGAAGTCTGCCTCGTCATGAGTCCTGAAGACCTTTGTTCCATCCAACTTTCAACCCAATATCATTGACCGATTACCGATGAAACGGTATGGACGAATTCCTTGCCGTGTCGATCGAATACCTCACTCAATCCTCCCGTTACCGAGCACCAAATTTGTCCCGTCCCGCTGTTGTCGACGACCCTTCAAGTGAGCTTCCAGCGGCACATGCACGCAAAAGCGCACTGGCAAAGCCAACTTTTCCTCTGGTAGTGACCGAAATCTGCTGAGCTGGCCTGGCACAGCCCCTATCCTAGTCCTGCCTTTGTGCGGTTTCTCGGTTATCTGTCGTCAAGCACAGCTCGTTGTTAGGCATGCGCATCATGTCAAATCATTCCCGCATCCACTGCCGCCAGCCCGTGCCAGAATCATTTGCTCCATGATCTTCAGCCCCAGAGCATCGCCACGCCCTGTTGGAACTTGCCCACCCAGCAGAACCAAGTGCGATCACCAAAGAGAGGCAAGAAAACCTAGGTCTCATTTTCTAAGCGCTGAAAAGACTAGGGCAAGCTTAGTATTTCTAAGCAAGCCTTTAGACTGGTTTATTTTTGCGCCCTGGCTAAACGTCTGAAGTTTTCTTGCTCCCTTGGCACTTTTAGCTGTCAATTGCTGGGCGCAACCGCTTTAGACTCATCGTTCTCTCTCTTACCGAAACAGGCACTCGGCCAGTTTCCTAGTTTCACAGAAGTAGTCAAGGGCTGGCTTTCTGGTTAGTTTCCAATCTGAAGCTTGCAGTTTCAAAGCTTCGTTCCACGGCTTACGGATACATATCCTGGACCGACAAATGCACACATTACACACCTTCCATTGGATTTTTCCCGGGCTTGTACCTCCATGCTACTGCGACATACACATATCCCGGTTGAGCCGGTATTCTATAGGGCACCACCACCTCGTAGCTTTTTATGCAAGCCAACTATTGCTGTTCCTGGGGGACCTCTAGCTGACCTCAGAGTGAGCTATCTTAGCTACCTACATTTGCTACTGTTGCATCGCCGTCGATGTCCCCTTTCCCCCTTGGGACACCGGCCAGGAGCACACCACACTTGATAGGGTGTCTCCAGTCTTGACTCGCTTCTCCATGATTGTTGTTGTTATCTCCATCCAGCTTGACTTTACCCTAGTCTCCCACCCAAAGGACAAGTGTCGATTCACGCATCACGAGCCAGCTTGCGCCAGATGCTGCTTCGCCTTAGACCCATGCCTGCCCTGTGTACTGCCACCCCTGCCTTTCTCCAGCCGTCGGTCTTAGAACTGGTTATCATGGCTGTCTTTCTACCAAGTTACCTAACGATGTTTCTATCTGTTCGAAGGTTGGCCCGGGTGGAGTCCGCTGTGTTCCCCGACAGCTACCCTGGCCATGTCATTGATCCTTGAACACTACTCTGGAGCTCTAGCAGTACAAGCTGGCACTCTCTTCCAATTCCGACCGCGGCTGTTTCTGGAAATCGGCGTCTCTTACAGTTTCAAGTCCATATTGCCCTTTAGCTTTGTGTATTACACAGATGACTCCAACCTTCGCCTCACTAATCAATGTGCGATTTGAGCCTCACCTTGGCCAATATCATCCCGGACTGCACTAGTTGTCTCCCCCCCTACACTCCTCTACTTTACTTTCTCAAGCATATAACCACCTCTCTGGTCCCTTCCGTTGCCTCGATTGTTAAACCATTTTCATTACATCAAGTCTCATGCACCAAACTTCTTCTCTTCCCTTCCAGGACCGCCATCTAGATATTACTTTGGTTGCGGCCTACACTTGTTCTATCTTTACATCATCTACTCCCCTCCGTAACCTTATTTACAAGCCCTCGGCTCGTCCTCTTAAACACCCGTGCTTGCTACCTTCTCCCTGATCGACTTACACTATATCAGCTTCTTTGCTCAAGTTTCCCCTACCAACGAGACAAGTTTTCATTATACACAATGGGATCCAACTACTGGAACAACGGCTGGTATGATGCCTCGTCACCACAGGACCAGGCCTCGTCACCGACTGGATACTCCTTCGACTATTACCAGTCACAGCCTTTGGTCAGATATGGTAGTTCTGGCAGTAACTCCCAGGCTTCGACCAGGGGCCCTGAGTCACCTACAGATGGCTACTATACTCTGCATGGTTCACCAACTATGGACGATACTGTTTATCAGCAAAGCCATAGCTATCAACAGCATTACACCTCTGGTCAGACAAGAGCTGGAGAATCTTCTGTGCCACGGGGCGAATCGTAAGTCCAGTTCCTATTGTAAGATAGTACATTGCTAACTCTTGTGCTTCTCAAGTGGAAATGACTGGCCAGTCTCTTGCCTTCACCCTGGTTGTACTGCTCGCCCTTTCAAGCGTACTGCCGACCTCATTCGTCACTACAAGAACACGCATGCTCCCGAATCGAGCAAGGATGTCTATCTATGTGACTATCCTCGATGCACTCGCTTTCGCGAGCCCTTCCACCGTCGCGATCACTTCCGAGACCATCTCCGCGAGTACCACTGTGAAGACATCATGAAGCGAGGCGCCACTGTCAATGAAGAGTGGCTCGAAGGTCGCTACACTCCTTCTACTTGGTGGCGCTGCCCCCGATGCCTTGTCAGAGTCAACATCTCAAAGCACGGCTACGAATGCCCCGGGTGTAAGACATCGTGCGAGTCGAAGCGTAAGGAGAAGCGCCGCAGTCGATCTTGAGGTGTGTGAGCAGAGATACGGCCTTGCCCATACAATCAGCCAACCACGACGCACCAAGTATCGCATTGGATGGCTTGAAACTACACTTCTGTTTCACTCTGGGCATCTTCTATGACCAAGCTTACACAGACAAGCCATTGACATAGTACTGATCGCCGGCTCTGCATTATTGCTCTGGCCAGCTCACCGACACTCGGCACCATCTCGCTATCAGCCCAGCTAAGCAGCCAGCAGCTTTTGTATACATATTGTTACATCAAGGACAGCAAACCAACCTACGCAAGGCATCTTTTTCTTTTTTTGCAAAGACATACAGGGAGGAAATTATTTTCTGCAACAGTCTTCGAAGCCAGGCTTTCTCAGCCTTGGCCTTTTCCCTTCCTCATTCCTGCCATCCACACTCACACTCTCTAAGACGTCCTCAAGATCAGCAAAAACGCCTATGCGCCGCAGATCTTATCCCCACTGGGGGGTTGCATCACGCTGAGGCTGACTTGAGAGAATTGTTCTAGAAGCGGGGCTGTTTGCGGGGATTCTTTCAGCGTGGCTGTGTGTGCCATGCACGATGCTTCTGTCATGCTTCCATTCCTTCTTTCGAGTTTCCTTTCTTGGCTAAGGTTTTTGGGGTCTTACTGGGGTCCAGGACCAACTGAAGGCACCGAGATAAGGCGTCTTGGTTATTGGACGGATGATCACGCAGTGACGTTTATGATGATATATGAGGTCGATCCTATTTATTAGAAGCTGGTGTTCTTTACATAGACGGTGGGAGTTTTGTTCGTTCTATACAGTTTTGGTTTCTGGCGCATTTAGAGGATCTCTTTTTCTGTATACAACCTTGTTGTATTTTACATGTACATATGATCCCATGATACCTACAGTGTCCTACCTCGGAAATGTTAGAATGAATGTTATCTCTTTACCCTCCAATGTGACACACATCTAATGTGGTAATTCCCCTGGCTTAATCATGTGTGACGAGACAAGAGACGAGTTACAATCAGAAGGGCCCCTATCCAAGGTACGTGGATGTTGTACCGTGTTCCCCGCCATAGCTCAAATGTAGTGGATGGCTTCCACAGCAGCCGGATGTCTTCCCCAGGTAACATTGCGCCATATGGCGCACTATATTTCCAACTCGTGACCACATACGTAGTTTGCGGCTTTTCTCGTCTGGAGTCCCTGGATGTCCTCTGACTCACTTTGTATTGATGCGCTAGAATGCCCTGAGTCTTCAAGGTTGCAACTGCTTTACGCGGTCCGATGAACAAGGTTCCAAATCAGCTTAAAGCGCAGAAAGAAGTATCATTGGGGGAAGTGAACGAGTCCTGTCGATTTGGTCTGTTTACATACATCTTTCGAAAAACATAGATCTGGTTCTGGAGAAAGTGGCTGATTTGAGGGTTCCAGCTAACTTTCCGTTAATCATCTTATCTCCGAATCCCCAAAGTTAATCCTCCTCGATTGGATCGTCATTGTAGTTTGGCATGGTGCGGAAATCAGGCCGCCCCTTATCCCTGCGCCTTCTAGATCGTTGCCGTCTTCCCTTGCCCCGTGGCGCATCCAAGTAAACAGGCGATTCGGTGGAGGGGACGTCACTAGCTAATCGACCAACGAAGAGCTGCGGTTGATGGAACTTGAACTCGGCATGGAGCGGTTGAGGCGAGGAGGGTTGAGCAATGATAGAGTCGGTCGCGTCCGCGATATCTACCCTTGCGGCGGTCTCCGATGACGGGGCCTCCAGCTCTGCGCCCGGTATATCTTGAATTTGGTCATCTGCCAAAATAAAGTTACGTCCTTCTATTGTCGGTGTTTCTCCTCGGGATGCTGAAGGGGGTTCTGCGATATCGCTTGGCGGTGCGCTCGAGCCTGAAGGCAAAGATGATTCTGCAAACATTCGGGGAACATTTGGCTTCTTGAAACCCAGTGCGCATTTTGTCTGTTCATGTGCCTCCTCTCGAGCCTTTCGGCTGGTCTCGGCACTATCTTTATCGAGAACGAACTTCTTCCAAATTTCGTCTTCGTCGTCAGCATTTAGTGTTGTTTCTTGTTGTGTTTGATCCTCAATATCTGGCTCCTGCTGTTCCTCGCTAGCAGCCAAGAGATCCAGTAGGTCTTGAACATTGGGAGTAGCAGGCATGAATGAGCCCATTGGGAGAACCAGGTCGCTTCTAGTTCTGAGATTAGTCTCACTTCTTTCGTAGCTCGAGCTTTTAAGCAGAAGGTAAGGACTTGTTGCTGGCGGGATATCAGCCAATTGCTCTCTTGCTTGAAGCTCGGGTAGCTCTTGTTCGTCGTCTAATGGTTCGTGTTGGCTCTCCGATGGAGGTATGCTAGATGGGTACGTTTCCGAAGACCTTGGTTGTGGCTCCTCGTTCGCATGTGATGAATTCTGTCCTTGGTTTTCGCTGCTTATCAGATCTTCTGAATGCGACTTGTCATTGAAGGTGTTCATATAGTTGCTTAAACTAGGGCTGATGGGTCTTTGAAGCCCCTTATCTCGGGTTGACTGAACGGACTGCTGTTGTCTCCCTTTGGAAGTTGATGCCAACCACATGTTCCATCGCATGTCTTCGGCTGTGAGCCTATCAGAAGGTCTTGGAATACCAAGAACAGCCACGGTACTTGCACCTTCATCCAGCTCAGGTGTCTCAACTTCAATTACTTGGTGTCGTCGCCGAGTTGGCTGTGGTTGATGGATGATAGGCGCATGAGTTTGTACAACGTATCTTGGTTCATCATTTTCTCTTGCTAACCATTCCTCCTGACTTGGGGATTGTGCTACAGATGAAAGGCTCGTGAGTGGATTACCTCGTTCGTTATGGGTTTGAGATACATGAAAGCCGGGGGCTCTTGGGGGCCTCTCCCGATGATGGCGACGACTGCGAGGTTGTTGGTAGGAAGATAGAGACGCGTGGCTCGTTGCACTATCGGATTGTGGGATCTCGAGACGGGACATAAAATCTTGTCGTGTTGCATAGCTTCGAACTGAGTTGCTATCCCTACTCCACCGCAGGTTCTGACTTCCAATATTAATCTCAATGTCGTTCTCTGAAAGTCGACCTAAGATTCTCTTGCTGAGTTGATCCTTCGGGTCAGGACTGTATATCGATCGGTGGCCACTCCTGGAGGTTGGTTTCGTAAGTAACTTTGTGGATCGATCCCTTTGTTGAGAGAAGTCAACCGTTACAGGCTTTTGAGTAATGACGCCTGTCCAGTCAGCCTTCTCTAATAGCCTGCGTCTTTTGGTTGCTATGTCCAACTCTTGCTTGTCTTTGTCTTGCGGACTTATCAGAGAGCTCTCGGCTTCTGGCCCCTGATTCCCGATATGTGGCTCTCTCTCTCTTCCGCTTCTTTTCTTGTGAGAGTTTTCTATCTCAGACTGTCTATGTATAAGCTTTCCCCTTGGTGTTCTTTGTTTCCGGTGAGGGGTCGAGGAGTTCGACTGGCGGCCCTGAGATGAAGGTGGCTGTGGAATATAATCAGGTACGAAGGATGAAATATCAAGGCCCTTGCTTGTAGCTGGTGCATTCTTTCTCGCTCTGGCTTTAGCAAAGTATTGTTTTTGTCGGGCAGCGTCTTTATCCCAGCCTTTTCGACGAGAATGACGCGCGAGAGCGCCTTCAGTCCAGTTCATCGTGGGTTATAGGATCAGCCCTTGAGTGTGTGTTCAAGTTTTGGTGCTTAGCTAGTTACTGAAGATGCGTCCTTGATTAATTATTTTATGGGGGCACGTGAAAAGTTGGTGCAATTTGGCAGTTATCAACAACATCGTACCTGCCATCTCTGGCATTGGAAGCTTACCTACTTGCCAACTTTGGATTGCACGGTAAGCGTCCAAGTATTGAGTATCTCTTAGCTGATACCGTAGAGAATCAATAGCCTCAATAATTTTGAAACAAGTCTAAGAAGATTGATCTTTCGGGTCGATCACAGCTCGAGATAGGCGAGTGTAACATTATTCGACTCATTGAACAAATGCAATGGATTGTCATCACGAAGCCATCGTGCGGTATCCGTGGGCGAATGATATAGATTCAGTACAATAAGACTCTAAACATTTCTATATCAAGAGCCCTTTCAGAATTATTGATACTGCATAATGCATCATGGTACTATCAATCTCATGCTAGGAAATGTACTTCGCGAACTTACACGATCATCTATACAGTGTTAATTGGCGGTCCATGACATTACACACGGTGCATGCACAGGCCAGCTAAGGTTCAACGTGATGACGGCGGGGAGCTCCCTTTGCATCGAGTCCCTGAACGTGGAGCTACATCTCCATTAGCATCTAGCGCCAAGACGACACATTTCAACAAGAACGACAACGCACCCCATACAGAATTGGATTATATACACTTCGGCCAAATAACACCTCATCATGGCCGACGCAGAAGAAAAGGCCCGCAAGGAGAAGATTGCTGCGGCCAAGAAGCGTGTTCGATTACCCCTCCCTTCTTATCCTGGCTGCTTTCGCTCACATTGCGACACAGGTCGAGCAGTTGAAGAAGAAGAACAATAAGAAGGCCACTCCGGCAGCAAAGCAAACAAAACCAGAACCAGCCGAAGCCGCCGCGCCCGAGCCCGTCGCCGAAAAGGCTGAAGCCGCCCCAGCCAGCGAAGAGAAAGCCGCTGAGGAACCCAAGAAGAAGGCTCAAGAGAAGCCACCTGCTAAGGAACCCGCGCAGCCACTTAAGGTGGAAACCCAGGAGAGCAGCGACGAAGACGACGATAGCGATGAGGACAGCAGCAGTGACGAAGAGACCTCGGCTTCCGCTACCCCCTCTCTCGCACAACAGTCGAAACTGAGATCTACATCATTTCGTGCCGGCTCCGTTACCTCAGGAGGTGCTGCGCCTGCCAGCCCTTTCAGTCCCGATGGCGAAACTGCTCCAGATATCTACAGAAAGCACATGGCCAGGATCGAAGAATTAGAAAAGGAGAATAAACGCTTATCTAAAGAGGCAGCGGATTCGGAAAAGCGATGGCAGAAGGCCGAAAACGAATTGGCCGACATACGAGAGGCCGATGGTGAAGATTCAGAAAAAGCAGATGGACAAGAAGATGGGCTTTTGGATAGTTTGGTAGGTTTTAACGCATGCAACACAATCGCGCTCAATCCGCTAACTCTCTCATAGAAGAGCCAAGTCGCCTCGCTTCAACGTCAAAACACCCAGCTCCAACAACAGGTATCGCGGGGACCTGGTCATGGCCACCGTCCTTCCATGTCTGTGGCCTCACCCCCAGCAGATCTCAAGGCTGAGCTCGAGGCCAAGACAGCAACCATTGAATCTATGGAAATTGAAATCTCCAAACTCAGAGCACAGGCAGAACGACACGCCAGTGGATCATCGTCCGAGAAGGAACAAGTTACTGCTCTGGAGGACAAACTAGCGCGTGCTGAGGCTGCAGCGGGTAAGGCTCAGCGCGAACTACAAGACCTCAAGCATAACCTCGAGAGGACAGCAGAGAAAGCAGTCCGCGAAGGTAGCGAACGAACAAGTGCTGAGACCAAGATCAAGACTCTCGAGCACGAGCTTGAAGAGGTAAAGAGCGCTCGCGATGAGCTGGAGAAGAAGGTTGAAGCATTGGATAAGAAGGCGACGACCCTGACTACATTACATAAGGAGCAAGATTCCCGCTTACAGGCAATCAAGAAGGACAAGGAGAAGGCAGAACATGATGTCACAGAGTTGAGGGCACAGGTTGAGAAGCTTGAGAGCGAAAATGCAAAGCTCCGAAGCAGGAAGTCTATGGAGGGTGGCGGCGGATTAGACGATGAAGGTGTTGATGAACTTGAGGACGAGGAACGCCAGAAGCTTGAGAGAAAGATCCGAGCGCTGGAGAGCGAAGTGCATGAGCTTCGAAGTGGAGCATGGATCGAGAAACGTCGCGAACTGGAGGCAACTAGCCCAGGCTTCCATGATGTCGACCTCTCTCCTGGTCATGCGATGTCTCCAACCCAGCGTAGGAAATCTGGACCTGGAGGAGGAGGAATTGGTGATTTCTTTACGAGTGGTCTCAACGCCTTGGCCGGTGGTAATGATGATGATTTCCTCGAGGACGACGATATGGACTTTGACGAGGATGCATTCCGCAAGGCGCAAGAGGAGGAGTCAAAGAGACGGATCGAGCGGATCAAGGAAATTAAGAGATCACTTAAGCATTGGGAAGGATGGAGGTTGGATATTGTCGAGAACAGGAGGGGAGGAAACGAAGGCGTCGGTGAGATTTTTGACGTTTGAGCTGATGCAGGATGTTTGCAGTGTTGCTGGGTGGACGATGCCCAAGTAAGGAATGTATATTAGAATAGAAAGAGATTTCGGGACGGTAAACGGAAAGGATATTGATGATTATTTTTCAGCCACTATGGCATACCTGTTTCCGGTATTGTTTCCGAGACTTGATGAAATATGAGTTGATAGGTAGTCTCCTACCCTGGGCTTGATAGGCACGATAGAACGAAAGGACCTCGGCGCTGCTATAGCAACCATTGGTTTCGACTGAATGAGGTATTTAAATGCCAGCTCATTGTTTCACTGTCGGAAGGCCCGTGGACTGGTCTCTGATGATTCCCGCGGGACAAGGACGTATCCGACTCCAACAACGGCACATATACCAGACACACAGCTGTGATGAAGCATGTTGGAAATATGCTTACCCAGAGGTGATTATTGAGTTGGAACTATTCGGAAACTCACAATCACAACATATCCCGACTCCAAAATCCGGCATCGAGTGTCGGTATCTCATTCCCTTTGCTCGGACATCAACCGAATATCGTCCCCCGATGACGGCGCGGAGAGTGGATACCCTGACCGGAGATCCGAGTTGGAGAACGGAGATGCGCTCCGCGCCGAGATACAGAGACCGGGAGCTGTTATTCCCGGTCAAGTGTGCCAAAAGGGTGTATATAAATCAATCAATATGAAGCTCAGAGCACATACTACCTACACCAGATCGAGTTTCTGAGGTTTGCATCGGACCCGCTTACTTCCGGCTCATGTTTTAAGGTCGACCACCTGTAACCGTATCAAAATCAACTGAGAAGCTTCCCGCACTCGGCGACAGTAACACCGAGATGAGGCAAAAAACGAGAGCAGCTGTCATGCACGAGATGTAGCGCCTAATTTAGAGCCAAGCAGCCATAGCGTCCGGCGGTAGTCGTCGTCCCCCACTGAGCGGGGGACCAAGTGCGGAACCCATCGACACTAGTGGTAAACGTCGAGGCTGGGACTGGCTGGGCATTTTTTCTCTCTGCTTGCAGCTTTTGATGCGGCGCCCCAGCTCGGTCAGGTACCGAGCCTCATCCCTAAAAGAACCTGGCAGGAAGAGAAAAGGAATACTCGAGACACACCCTGAGAGTTGGGGGGACGTAATTGAGGCGACGAGGGGTCCAGAGACTCTCGAAAATCATCGTGAGATGGTCAATTGAGGTCAAGTTGAGCTTCATGTTGGACAAGAACGTCATTTGTAGACACTTTAGATAGAGAGACTCGACCCCTGTCATATCACAGCATGCGATTGTCTAAAAAGATCATGTCAGCCACGTTTGATATCCCGCACCGCATCATCCGTCTTCGGCCTTGGACCCTACAAGGCTAAAAGGAAAAGAGAACAGTCCGTTGTCGGAAGAATAGGATTTGAATGTTCCTTTGTCCTTCCTATTTCTCTCTCTCGATTTCGGCTGAAATGCCATTCCTACATCATCAGCATTGTTTCTCGTCAACAGCTTCAGCACCAGAAGAAAACGACGTTTCGATCGAGTTGAGTCTTGTAAGTGCAGCTTTTATATGTCACGTCGTTGCTAGCTTCGCTCGTTGTCAGTGGTCAATTGTCAGCCACAACAGGTGTCATGATACAGTTTGTATCGTCATTGACCAACGAGATTCCTCATGAGCACTTTAGAAGACCGCAAGGCCTTTTCTAGATTCGCCTCGTCTGAGAGCTCTAGCAGCTAAATACTACAGATCTGACCTCGGATTGGATCGTACATATTTCTGCTGAATTAAAGATGCACTATCGATGTCGTCGTGGTCCCGTCAGGACATACATGTCCTAAAACTCACACCCCTCAAGGCCAGAGCCCAGAGGCAAAAGAAAACACTCAAAACATGAATCGCCTCATAAACCATTTCCCCTCTTCCCATTCCTGCTTACGCGCGCATCTGTAACTAACACCTGACGAAATTCCCCAGCTTCCAATTCGACTAGCGGCGCCTCTTGATCAAATTCACCCCGTCTCATTGGGGGGAAACCACGCATCCATCACACCTGCCTACCCAACACTTACCCCATATTCTCCTTCCCCCGTCGCATCGTCGGTTTTCCTCTCGGACGCCGCACATCAACCGAAAACCTATCCTCGGTTGAAAGTTTAGAAGGTGCAAAACCACACCCCAAGCACCTTCCTGAACCCGACCTCCGACCTCCACGCTCCACTTCCGACCCCAAACCAACCGCTTGCCCGTCCGTGTTGCAGTTACACCCCGCGCTGGGCACTTGCACTTGCACTTGCAGTTTGTAACGACTAACTAGACTAGCGACTCAAGGAAAGGAAAGTCCCAAGTCGAGCCAAACTTCCGGCGACGATTCCCGACTCCAGTTCCCGTACCTGGCTGCCTTACCGTACCCAGACCCTTTTTATACCTCTTTTATAAACTCCCGACTTCTTCCTCTTCTTTCTTTTTTCGCCCATCATGCCCGCCGCTGTCTTCGCCTCTTCCGTTCAGCGATCTCTTCTCTCGTCTTCGCTGCGCCGTGTCGCTGTTAGTTCATCCGCCATCCGCCCTGTCCGAGCTTCCTTCGGTGCTGTCCAAACCATCTCTCCCTTCGCCGTCCGCACAATGGCTTCCCACCAGAAGATCAAGGTCAAGAACCCCGTCGTCGAGCTCGACGGTGATGAGATGACCCGCATCATCTGGCAGGTCATCAAGGATAAGCTCATCCTTCCTTACCTCGACATCGACCTCAAGTACTATGACCTTGGTCTTGAATACCGTGATGAGACCAACGATCAGGTCACCATCGATGCCGCCGAGGCTATCAAGAAGTACTCCGTCGGTGTCAAGTGTGCTACCATCACCCCCGATGAGGCTCGTGTCGAGGAGTTCAAGCTGAAGCAGAGTAAGTTCATTCCCAGTCCGACCCTGTCTTAGTTCGCGTTGCGCCTCGATGTTCGCCCCGCCAATCGCAACCCCGCATACATGAGGCATGCAGGAAAAGCAACATGAGGGGAAACAAGCAGCAGCAAAAGCGAATGAAACCTGCAGTAGTCAGCTTGACAAAATTGAATTCGGCTAACTTCCATGTCCAGTGTGGCTTTCCCCCAACGGAACCATCCGAAATGCCCTTGGTGGTACCGTCTTCCGTGAGCCCATTGTCATCCCCCGCATTCCCCGTCTTGTTCCTGGATGGAAGAAGCCCATCATCATTGGCCGTCACGCCTTTGGTGACCAGTACCGCGCCAAGGATGCTGTCTTGCCCGGCCCTGGTAAGCTCTCCATGGTTTACACTCCCGAGGGTGGCCAGCCTCAAGAGATTGAGGTCTTCCAGTTCAAGAACGGCGGCGGTGTCGCTCAGACCCAGTACAACACCGACGAGTCCATCACTGGTTTCGCTCACGCTTCCTTCAAGCTGGCTCTTGACAAGGAGCTCCCTCTCTACATGAGCACCAAGAACACCATCCTCAAGAAGTACGATGGTCGATTCAAGGATATCTTCCAGGAGATCTACGAGTCCACCTACAAGAAGGACTTCGAGGCCAAGAAGATCTGGTACGAGCACCGTCTCATTGATGACATGGTCGCCCAGATGATCAAGAGCTCTGGCGGTTACATCATGGCTCTCAAGAGTAAGTCCAATCCCCTGGCTTGAACACTTGTTCAGGCTCTTTCTACTCGAGACGCGTGAAAGCTAACATCTACAGACTACGACGGTGATGTCCAGTCCGACATTGTCGCTCAGGGCTTCGGCTCTCTCGGTCTCATGACCTCCGTTCTCATCACCCCTGACGGCAAGACTTTCGAGTCTGAGGCTGCCCACGGTACTGTCACTCGCCACTACCGTGAGCACCAGAAGGGCAATGAGACCTCCACTAACCCCATTGCCTCCATCTTCGCCTGGACCCGTGGTCTCGTCCAGCGTGGCAAGCTCGACGACACCCCCGAGGTTGTTGCCTTTGCCGAGAGCCTTGAGCAGGCTTGCATTGACACTGTCGATATTGACGGTATCATGACCAAGGATCTTGCCCTTGCCACTGGCAAGTCTGAGCGCAAGGACTATGTCACCACCAACGAGTACATGGATGCCGTTGAGCGCCGCCTCAAGCGAACCCTCAAGGAGAAGCTGTAAACGCATTGTCATCTGTCGTTTTTCACAGCCTCCCTTTAGCCTCTAATTCCGCTTCCACCTTCTTGGCCTCTTATGCCTCCGCAAAGAGTAGCCACTATTTCATGAACTCTTAAAGAATCGGCGTCGAATATGTTGTCACAACCTGAATAGCATCTCACAGTCTTGAGAACCACAAGAGCGTCACCTCTTGCGATCTCTTGGCCACTCACTTCCTGAGAAGAAAGGAAGTTGGCGTCGTCAAGAGCAATCATGAACCGGAACCTTCTGCATAGACACATGCAGTGGGCTAACGACTTATGAAAAGCATTCCTCCATCGTCATTGTGGTTGGATAGGATGTTGGGTTTTCTGAATATGTAAAAGCAAAGATTTGAAGAGGAGACAGCATGTATCATGCCACCGAGTATTGGAAAGCAGATGTCATGTAGAAAGCAAGCTTGTTCTTAGCATATAGACAAGATGGGATACCCAGCTTTATAGTTTTCTTCACCTAGATCTTCCCCGGCCATTCGCATTGTGACCACTCGTTCCCCATAGTGCATTCCTCCTAGTCCTCCTTTAGTCGCGGATCAAAGGGTGGTAGAGTCATAAGATGTGCTCAAATTGAGCTTAAAGCAAATCTATTGGACCTTGAAACATGTCCCTGGACCTCTTCTCACATGTACGATACATCAATGCACAGCTGCTCTTGGTAGATGCCGCTTCAGACGCCTCTTTTTTGTCATACTGCTTGCTGTCAAACCTCGGTAGTTGTCCGTAGCTAGCGTAACCGACACCCAATCTCCAAAATAATTCCCTGTTTCAGAAAAGCAACAATAGCAACCAACTCCCTATTTCCCTTTTCCCCCGTTCCAAAGAAAACAGATGTGCGTGTTCCTAGCTTCAGCGTGTCTGTATGCAGCCCCGTGGCGGGGAATGCCTCGGCTTGAGCCCGCACGTGTATACCAAAAATGAAAAGGTTCGTATAAAAAGGCTGACATCAAAGACTGACAAGTACAGAGGATAAACACACCCGTAGGCCCGGGTTGACCCGATCGAGATGGCCTCGGTTGGCCGGAAGGAAAACCGCGGTTGTGGAGGCACGCTATTCTGATGCCGGGGATTTTCGCATACATACGGATTCTGTCCGTAGGGCTCCGTTCTTCGATTTCGATATGTAGTAATACAATTTTGCAAGCTTTGACCGTACAGTCGAGAGCGGCTACTCTCGCTCTAACAATAGCACCTTTTATTGCAAGGTTGCGTGTCTGGACACAGACGTATCTGATCAGCCCTGTGCCGGGCCTATTCAGCAGAAGCTAGAGGCGCCTCCTTATCCTTCTTGGACTTGCGTGCGCTTGGTGTTCCTTCTGCTGCTTCGCTCTTGCGCTTCTTCTTCGTTGGCCTCGTTGATGAGCCACGAGGCTTGTATCCCGTGTCGTCTTCTGCGTTTCTCTTGCGCTTGCCCCTCACAGCAGGTGTTGAGGCAAGCTCCTGATCCTCATCCATGCTGGCGTCCACATCACGATCTGCGGCTGCTGCTGAGCGAGCTGCAGCACTGACACGCTTACCCCTTGTGCTGGCTCTTCCACCGCGCTCACCTCGTGATCCACGTGTCTTGCGCCCGCCGGTGTGGCCACCTTCAGCATCATCTGCGTCCCCATGTGCTTCACCGTCCTGCAGGAAAATCTTGGGGGCATGTTTGCGTAGCCAATTGGTCACACTTGTAGGGTTCTTAAGATGTGGATGTGATTGATGATGGTTGCCCGGATGAGCGCGGGGAGCGAGTGTAGGAAGCATATTCTCAGGGTCGAGGGCCATGTCGATTTCGTAGATGTAGTTGTCGATGTCATCGGCAGATAAGAAATCTGCAGGATAAGTTTCGCCATCGACAGCCTTAAGATCGTTGACGATTTGTGGTAATGTCTCCTTGGCGCTACTGTATGATGAATGCGGTACACTCTTGACGAGGTCTTCAAGCTTCTTCTTGGGTGTGTCCTTATGTAGCTCATGTTCTTCATCCAGGGGATGGACAAGCGCATCGGCTTGGGTTGGAGGCTCGAGGGATACATCGACTTGTTTCTCAGGAGGAATTTGGGGAGAATTGTTGATTTCGAGCAATATATCCAATAAGCGGCTATTGATAGTAGGTCAGTATCGTGTTGGCTGGTAAATAGTTGATGGACTGGAGATAGCCTACTCGTTCTCAACAGCTAAGCGCTTGACCAACGCAGCAGCCTTGTCTTCTTGCTTGTGCAACTCCTCGCCATCATGCATCTTGTGGTCGAACACGATACGCATCTTTCTATACTTCTTCTTCCATGATTTGTATCCGGCGCGATGACGAGTGGCGCCCTCCGTCTTAACGGGTGACTCGTCCATTGCGAGGGAGGCTGTGATGGACGCGCGACCGGGCGAGAGATATCGTCAACGAATGAAACGCGCTGGGGGGGTTGCGAATATAATCGAGATACGAAATGATCAATCGCGTGGTGTTTTGTTGATGATACGAGTTGGCGATGTTTGTCGATGCTGAAGGAAACAATGGGACAAGTAGAGAGTGCCAATAAGATTTGATGTTTTGGCGCATTCAGTTCTGTTCAGGGCCGAGCCAGGCCAGGCTGTGACGGGACCTACGGGTCTCTTCCATTAAGGTGGTGTTGTTCTCACATTAGATCGGTACGTACCTTACAGTAGCTCAGGCACCCTTGGCGGTTAGGTTGCCCCCAGATCAGCTTCTCCCGGGCCCGGTTCTAAAATGTTCCGCGTACCGACTCCGAGAGGCTTAGGGTAGCACGCGACAGTAAAACGCAACTTTGAGGATATCACAAGAAGTGTGGGATTGATGAAAGAAGGAGATTGGAGCAAATCTCCTTGTTTGATAGCCTGCTTTAGTTTTCTACTCATCGTTATTTGGTCAGCGCACATGGATTCAGTCAACAAGGTACTCAGTGATTCATAAACATATCAACAGCATATTATCTCACTCACTACCTAACGAGTTGTCTGAGAGTACCTTGCAAGGAATAGTTTAGAGCCAAGTTGCAAGCTTTTATTGTGCCTTTATGATCCAAAAATCTCATTATCTATTCTTTAAAGCCAAAGCATCATGGTGATACCTCCTTTCCTAGTGTGTCTAGTTCCTCCTTAATGAACTCGGCAGCATTCATCATCTCTGTGCTGCCATATACAACCCTCTTCTTAGCCCTGTCGCCCCCTGTTCGACTCACCCACTCCTGCAAGTTACCATATTCATCAATGCTACCGCCACCAACTGTGAAAACGACAGCTTCACTGAATCCTTGTCTTCGTTGACCAAAGCTAGCTGTCTGTCCGGACACTTGGGAACCAGGCATGCCGCCTGGTGTAGCTCCAGCCCCAGACCGCATGGCACTTGGTGCAGGCATGCTACCTCGAGCATTGGCGGATCTAGGATCGTAGTACTTGTAGTCCTCTGTCTTGGCAATAGCTGAAGAGGAGGCTGACGAAGGATCCATGATTGATTCGACGATCTTCGTAACTGTAAAATCACGATCGACAGGGAGGAAGTTTTTCACGCCGCTGATGAGGCTTTCAAAGTTTGATGACAGGCCAGTGGGCACGCCTGATTCTTTGAGGCGGTCGGTAAGACGAGATGACATAGATGAGAAGCGGCCGAAGAGGTCTGAAGTTTGTGTAGGCTGAGCAGTGTTGTTGTTGATGGTAGTGAGTTGTGTCATCTTGGTTGTAGCGCGAACCCTGTCGTGGTCAGTATATGCAAGACAAATCAATGCTTTTAATAAACTTACTGTCGAACGTAGGGCAGACATGACACACCCGCGCCAGCTTCTGAGAGGGCCTTTCCGAAACCCTCGAATTCTTGTCGGTTCACTTCTTGTTCTGTACTCAAGTACCAGATGATGAACAATCGCAGCTTATCAGCGGGTTCAGAACCCTTGGTACTGTCACTGATAATTTCCATAATCTGAGGTTTGGTCTGCTTCACAACATTCTCCTCCAGTTGGAAATAGTTGTCAAGCTGGCGGTCCTTGATTCCTGTCAACAAAGCCGCCAGGATGTTCATATGCATGTCGAGAATGCCTTTACGTTCTCTCATTTCAGGAAGCAACGTTATCGCCTCCTTGAGATGCTGAGCGCTAGCGCTGGTGTCGGCCTGCAAGTCCTCAAAATTTGTAACACCAGTCCTTTTTGTAATCGCAGCTGTTTCTTCTTTGTACTTGGTCAATTCAGCATCGATATCCTCCGCTACCTGAGGGAAAGGGCTGCCAGCGTTTTTAGCCCAGAAAAAGTCGTTTGTAGTCAAATCGTAACCCTTCTTCGTGGGACCCTTGGCAGGGTTTCCTTCTTCCGCAGGGCTCTCGATTGTGATGCGGTTGAGCTTCATGTTGAGAACATCATGAACCAGACTTTGATATGTCCAAGAATGAGAAAGCATTGGCACCAAATCAACGTTTCGATCGAGAAGAATGAGTACGGGTCGGGAAGAGTGAGTATTGGATGAAGCGTTCGTTCGCGGTCCAGAGAAGAGGTTGTCCTTTGAGTTGAGGATATGATCTCGGAGTTTTCGGTCGAGTCGCGCGGCGACCATATCTGCAGGACCGTTCTTGGGGCATCGGATAATAGGAATGACTCCTGTAAGATGTATTAGCATGCTGGGTTGAACAAAGAATGTCTGGCATACCCATAGTAGCAATCACACTGAATAGACCGCTAACGATCTTATCCACTACGCGATCAAGCTCCTCATCGCTGGTGTTTGCACTGTTCAATGCCCAATATGTATGCTCTTTTTGCATGCCCAGACTGAATAGATCTGGTTCAGCGACAATGAAATTTAAATACTGGTCAAAAAGCTGAGCAATGTGTTCGGATGTTCCAGCAGCAGCAGTTTGTGTAGCGAACTCCTCAAGCAGGACACGAGGGAGGGAGGATAGAAAGTTGATGTAAGCGGGAGTGTAAAGCCCCTTCTGTAAGTCGGATGTAATGGCTTGGAGGTTTTGCGCATTCGGTTCGAGGAGGTAGATGACTGGGACATCGGGGATGGGGTGCCTTGCGCCGCCAATGTGCCTGCGCAGCTCATGTTAAACATTGTATATCTTCGTGAAGCTCGTCGACTTACATGTGCATGGTTACGCCCATTGACCGTAAGTCGCTGACGCGCATAACACTGCTGATAACATCCCGACCGAGGTCATCAAAGACCAGTACCTTCCAGATAGGGTTGCCATCTGCATCGAGGATAGGCGCAACAGGAGCGAGTAGACCATTGGCATGGGTTTCGTCAGCCTCGGAGGATTCGACACTCTCGTTCAAGTTGAGGATTTTCTTTAGCGACGCTGAGAAAGGATAAGTCAAAGAACGAGGGGCGCACTGAGTGTTGAGCATCACAAACCTATTTGGCGATCGCGCAGAGAGTTTCCCTTGGTTGCCATACTGGCAGATGACGTCGGGACGTCGAGAGCTTAAGGTGGTGATGGTGGGATGTAATTCAGGAGAATGGCCAGGTCGCTTGCTCACTGAGGGTTGGATTGTAGGAGGTAACGTAAGTCGAAACAAGATATTGTAGCCTTGGCGGATCCTAGGTACAGAACCTTAAGCCAATCTTCAGCTCAGGAAAACGTATCAATTAGGTTGATGGCAGCTTGAGGCCACGATCCAATACTACAGTTGCTGGAAAGCTTCCCCGATGGCGCGCAAGCTGGAAGCACGGACCGATACAAGCGCCGACACGATTGGACATGGAAAGTGCCACGGTGCTGGGCCCGCTGGTTCCAAAGGGGCACTTGCCAGTTCAGTTGCCCACCGTCATGATCGTGTTTGTGCCTGAAATATGGGGCCACATCATAGCCAAACACGTCCAGGTCCGTTCTCTGAGCTCCATGCGAAATCGCCAGGGACTTCTCTTCATTCTCTTCGATCCGACGACACTTCATCAACCACCATCAACCATCGCGACAAACGCTGACTGGCGCTCAGCAGGTCAAACGCGTTTATATATAAGCTGCGCTTGGTATTTTAATTCCCATCTTTGTGCCCATCCTCCGGATCTGCGCCCGCGTCAACCGCCTTGTCCTGGCGAACCAACGGGTCACCCTTGTGCTGCTCTCTTTGCCTCTCCGACAGGTCACACCTCCGTTCGATAATGTTGTAAACACCACGCGACTTGCTCAATATACAGGTAGCAATAGAGTTGCTCCGCATCTTTTGGTAGGAAGACGGACAGATTTACTGTACTGAAGGAGCCTTATCTGAATCAAAGGGTATGCCCAAACTTGACCCCATTCCCTTTTCCACCCTGCACCAATCAACCTCTTTACCTCTGTCGCGTCATTCTGCATGGCTCGGTCATACCACCCGCCATCATGAACCAAAGCAGCAGCATTGTATCTGTGATTTCTCTATAACAATGGAACCAACCACCACTTGGACTCTCTGCAGCATTTAAATTGCGAGATGAAGAGATGGTTACCGTCGTGGAGACTTGCTTGGAGATATAGGCTCCTCAGCATCGTCTTCTAGGGGCGAAGAGCTGTGGCGGCTGGGTAACCCAGAGAGGTCCAGGTGACGAAAACCAGGCATCTACAATCTGGCCAGTTTGCAGGCGAACGCGCACCTAAAAAAGCTGCGGCACGAGTATTTGATGATATAAAGAGCATTCATTCATTCATTCATTCATACAGAGTCAAAAAGAAGGGCGTCATGGCTGTTGATCATCGTCTTTGCGACGTTGCAGGCGCCTGTCTTTTCAGGCGCTTGCTTGGGTACAGGGGCTGGAAATAACGCTGTCTTCAGCTCCAACTTCTGCTCAGCGGCACCCCAAGACAGCAACATCACAGGGACTACGCTACACTAAAATGCGGGTGCACACGCATCTCAAGGAAACAGTGGCTCCACCACCAAAGTCATTCCAGAATGCCACTACTACTACCTATTTTCCAACAAAGCAATCTGAACTGCTTCAGAGATCAAATTATTTCGACAAAGCCAATTTTTTAACTTTGATTCGAATTTATCATTCTCGATTCTCCCCCTCGAGTTTCTTTGTCGACGAGCCTGTCGCACTCAATTCTTTGTCCAACCTTTGATCAACCAGCCATACACCCTTTTGCTAAACCACCTAACGGCCTTTTAATGGAAGATGGATGGATGCTCTTTATCAACGCTCTCTACGCCTTAATCCTACAGAAAACTCACGAGAATCCTTTTATACTATTTTTCACATCACTTACTTCACCACTGACCTTCTAGTTCTTGTTGCAGACTTTGCTGATGGTTGTTTTTGCGTTCTCTAGACTTTCAGATTCATTCACCTTGTCCCTTCCCCAAGACTTCGACCCTTGTCTGCCCGTCCGTTTATCGACTAGCGTATTTCTAAGGTGGGCCACCTGCATATGCGATAGCCGAAAGTCTCTCCCTAACAGCAAGACACTTGCATAAAGTCTCTTGTCAGCTTAATTTCCGCATGTCAGTACATTATTTTTCGCTTTTCAGATAAGGCTACGTCAACCCCCAGCCACACCCTCGCGTTGTTGCACGAGGCTCAACTGACTGCCCTTACTCATTTCCTTCACGTCCTTCGCGTTTACACATTTGAACCTCATCTTAAGGTAGCAATGATTGCTAATATCATGCGATAGCTCTTAAAGCTGTTCAGGATAATTGACCCTTGGTCTCTGTGGTCGTATTGCTGTTGTAGCAGCTGCCTCTTCTAAACACAGCATCTATCACAAGATGCAGTCTTGGTCAAACAATGGCCAAAACGGCGCCGATGAGACACAGCATCAATGGCACAATAATTATGCCTTTGCAGGCCAAAACGGCCAATTTGACCCTCATCAGCCTTGGTCACAGCCTGTGAGTGAGCAGGCAGCCTACTCACAACTTAATCCTCAAGATACTTCCCCATCAAACTTTTTCGACTCTGATCAAAGCCACCCCTTCCTCTCAAGCACTCTACATGGCTCTCAACAGGACCAAGCAAGCTACCACCCAAGCCATGACTCTCTCTCCATGAACCAACAATATCCACAACAGTCACAAGATGTAATGGACACAGATTTCAGTGGAATTCACCCTGATATCTACGGTCAACACAGCAAAATGAACCTGGATAACGCCATGGCTGGCATTGGACAACTATCAAGTCATCCTCATTCTACCAATTTTCCATATTCTATGGCACCACAAAATGAGTCATCCTTCGAACCTTCTATCCAGCAGTTTTCTCCGCAGCATGGAATGCCACAAACAAGTAGGCAGCAGAGCCATACACCAGTGCAGCAGTTTGACGGCATCCCGTCTGCTTATACCCCAGGTCATAACTTCAGTCGACCACCCCAGCCATCCCCGGTCCAGAATCAGCAACAGTACAACCAAGCTGCTTTTTCACCTCCAGTGAACGGCCAGACGCCTCAACCACGACCGACCGAACAACTGAACTTCCAACATAGCCATCCGCAAGCACGACAGCAACCTCAGCCTCTACAACAACCTCCTAAGCCTCAGCAGCAGATGCAGCAAAACCAACCGCAACAACCAACACCACAGCCTCAGTTTGCCCCTAAGCAACCTGTGGCCTATCCCCAGACCTCGCAGCCTCTGCCGGGCCAGAACTTCCAGCAGCCGGTACATCATCAGCAGCCACCTCACTTCATCAATAACGCCACATCACCACCCACAGCCAACACGCAATACATTCTGTCACAACCAGGCACGAGTCAAGATATCGGGACCCTTCAACCCGTGACGAACGAGCCGCCCCCTAAGAAGAGGAAGCGGGCAGTGAAGACTGAAGTCAACACTCCTACCCCCACCCCAGAGCCCACTGCAGCATATGTCGACTCGCCTGTTGGGTCTCCCGCTGTGAAAAAGATTGATGATCTCGATGGCCTCTCAGCGCCGACTACCACGCCTGAAGAAGCCCAGTTAATCAACCAGTTCAATAAGCGCACCAAGGCCGCCCAAGCCAAATTTCCTGCTATCAAAGGGCTTCCTCATTTGGTTCACGAGGGAACAATTAAGCTTCCCGCACCTAAGAGCTATGATAAGCTTGCCCCTCTTGTGGCACTGCCACCCCGTAGCGGAAGGCAGATGGTCCCCGAACTTGGTTACAGTCTTCCATGTGAAGTCCAGGGGCGTTTCACTAGCCAATACCGCCCCTCTCCAGATAAAGGCGGGCTTGACGAGAGGCGCATGGAGGCCAAGGTGCTTTTGGATGACTTTGATCGTTCCATGAAGGGCTTAGGTAAACGGCGTCCCAAATACACGGAGTACCCGCATGCTTTCAAAGAGCAACTTAAATCTGATGAGGCCTCGAAGAACAAAGCTGAGAAAAAGGCAAAAAAAGAGCTTGAGGAAGAGCGTGGTAAGCCCGTAAGTTATCCGGTACAGTCTTTCGTAGGTTCTATGTCTAACCATGTCCAGATCCGTGCAGCTACCCGCCCAACCGACCCTGCTGAAGCTGCTGCCTGGGATGCCATCGGGATGGTGCACATCGAGCAGTCTGTTGCACGTACCAATGCCCTCATTGCATCCCGCGTCCAACAAGCAGGCGAGTATTTCATCAAACTTCGCAGCGAAATGAACCGTGCCAAGCAGGAACTCGACCAAGCTATCAAGGACAAGAAGCCGGAAGATGTGATTGCAAAGGACCGACAGGACTTTGAACAAAAGAAAGAAATACTCTACCGAGCTTTGGATGCCACTATCGAGCATGCAGATGACGCGGTATTGGATAACCTCGGCGGCCACCAAAAGCTAGTTTTAAGTTTGGTGAATGCGCTGATCATGTGTATCAAAGCGAGTGACTTCTCGGGAAAACTCCCCAAGATTGTCCTTGAGATGTTTACACATTTTCCTATGACGAAAAAGATCGCTGAGACAACAAACTTTGAAACAGTGAGGAAACGGTTTGCCGATAAGGGAGACTCGGAGGTCAAAGAGCTTGTATCAGAGATTACAGTCAAAGTCAAGAAGCTCAAGGCCAGCGAGCCCGAAAGCACAGGCTATCAAGGCACTTCTGCGTCAAGCAGAGTGAAGGCTAAACCGGGGACGGAGCCTTCAGCCAAGCGTGGGCGAGACGAGGAGGCTGAAACAAGGACGGTTAAAAAGATTGCAGTAGAATCCAGCGGCAATGCTCTTAGCAGGAAACTTGCCCAGCCCAAGATTCAACTCCAATCAGCATCCAAAACCAGTGCAGCGAAGGCAGCAGCAGCTTCTATTCTGCCTGGCAAACCCAGACCAGTAGCCAAACCTGCACCAAAGCCTGAAACCAAAGCAGATGTGAAGGTCATAAGTGACGACAAGATAAAAGCCGAAGCGAAGCCATCACGAATTGAGACGAAACCACCGGCACCTCGAAATGGGACTACAACCGCTCCGACCTCAAGCTCAGCGAGCGCCTTGTCCGGTATTGCTTCGTTACTGGACTCGATCAATGCACCAAAAGCCGAGGCTCCTGTTGCAGCGAAGGAGACAAATGGGTCTGAAACCTCCGAATCGCCTGAAGAGAAGGCCAAGCGTCTCCGAAAAGAGGCTCGCCGTAAGCTCCGAGTCAGCTGGAAGCCTGAAACCGAGCTTGTTCAGATTAGGATCTTCCAGAAGGAAGAAGCCGAGGACGAAGGACGAGAGTCGAACATGACCCGAGATGCCGCCGACGATCGATCTGAAGGAATGGTACTCAAACAGCGTGCGAACCAAGAGGAAGAAGAGGATGATGAAGACGTTCCTTATCAACCTTGGATGGGCCCTGTCGCGATCGACTTCTCTAGGCTGCCAACAGATGTCCGAAACAAGAACTTCGTTACTCGAGGCGGAAATGTCACCTTTACAACAGACGAGCAGCAGCGCATTGCGGATAGGGAGCAACGGGAACTCATGGCTATCTATACCGACCCCGATGACATACCACCCTCACCCAAGTCACCGATACTCGAGGCTGCTGGAACTGATCAACAGAAGACACAATATCTGCCTGATGATTCAAAGTTCCAAGAGATCCAGCATCGATGGCGTGATGAGCAGCACATGGGATCTGATGGAGCACTCTACACGGCCCTACAACGTATCGAGGCGAAGAATAATCCAGCGACTCGTCTCGATTCGATTCTGGGCAACCTCCGAGGCATCTCTTCGGTGGCTCGTACATCCCCTCAACATGCTTCTCAATCACAGCCCCATCCGGCCCTAGCTAATGATACTCTACCTCTTATCGCTGGCCGTGCCGTGTTGGAACAGGTCATTGCTCTGCTCAAATCCGACAAGGTCAAGAGCTGGCGAGACTCGAACCCAATCACGAACGATGTCTGGCGTGCTTTCCATTACTCCGACATGCCTACTCGCCTTTGCGGAGGTGCCATTGAAGGTGTGGCCAAGTCTCTCTCAGGCATGCCATTTCCCAGCAACTCGCCTCCAGAATGGATCCTTCATGATCAAGAGAAGGTCCGCGAGTGGCAAATAGGGCACAACAAAGAACTAGTATCCCGACAGAAAAGAGCAGACGAAGAACGTGCGCGCGCAGAAGCGGAGGCCAATGCCTTGCAAGCAGCAGCCGTCGGTGCTTCGTCTGGCCAAGCCCCGGCCAATCCTCAGGACTGGGCGGTCTATTATGCTCAGCAACAACAGGCTTATGCGCCTTACATGGCTTTGTTGCAGCAAATTCAGCCCCAGTCACAGACGACAGCACCTGCGCAGCAGCAGCAGCCCCAAATTCCCGATACCCAGCTCCAGTCTATCCTGGCCGCTATCAACCAGCCGTCGCAGGCGTCAGGCCAAGCCTCGACCGCGACCCCGAATGCTGCTTCATATCTCAACCCCAACGATCCATCATATCAGCAGTACATGATGCTCACCCAAATGGCACAAGGACAGCAAGTCCCACCTCCGCCTCCACCACCCGCAGCGGAACGAGAATGGGATAGAGACAGAGCATACAGTCGAGATAGAGACCAAGATCGAGGTTGGGACCGTGAACGGACGTATGACCGCGACCGTGATGATCATCACGGTGGCAGAGGAGACCGGGATGGAAAAGACGGAAGGAAAAAGAAGCCTACTCTGCCACCACACAAGCCTGCTAACAAAGCACTTATTGGCACCAAGCCTTGTACTTTCTGGCAGCAGGGCAAGTGTGCTAGAGGAGACAAGTGTACATTCCGACACGACTAACTAACGATGAGCTATATAAAGCTTGTTTACTATATTGAACCTGGCTTGGAGTTTAGAGGTGGGATATATCATGGTGTATTTTTAATGTAACCAAAAACTAGCATCAGCCAAGGTCAATCGGGGATCGAAACATTCGAATTTCCTACAGCATGTACCCGAGGGCGTGATATGCGCCATTACAAGAAAATAAAAACATTTCATATTTCACGTCGTTTGCATTAGTAATTGTGATTGCAATCTCAACTGTACATAGACGACGGGCTTGACAACTGCGGCCAGTTTTAATCATTGCTTTATGTTCTCAACTTTTAGATTTCGGATATTGAACTATATCAATAACCTACTCGGCAGCAGCCATTTCTGTGTCACCCTCTCCAGCCCTTTTGACCAGTCCACGCAGGCTCAGATCATAGACAACATCCTCGACTCTCTTAACGTCATACTTGACAGCATCAGCTCGCTTGCGAAGAATGTCATTCTTGAGGTTGAGAAGCTGGAACCCGGCGAAGAGATCCTTGATGAACCCGCTAATAACGAGAGGAAGCTCAAAGTCTCCGAGGGTGACAGCGTTGGGAGCAAGACGGGCAAGCTCGTTGGTGAGGTCAGTAAGAGATAGGAGATACTCCTCGATGGTGAAGTGGAAGGCATCGCGGTCCTTGAGGTTTGTGGGGACTGAGGGCATGTTAGCATTAAGGTTTCGAGTTAGTTTTGGAGATGGCTCGCGAACCTTGGAAGACCTCGCCAACTTGCTCGAGAGTGAGAAGGCGACCGAGAGAAGCAGGCTGGGCGTCAGAGCCTAGACCGCCGAGCCAGGCAGTGTAGACAGCGCTGCCGATCGCATTTTGAACGGTTCTCGCCCACTTGCTGTTGTATCTGTCGCCATATCAGATTTTGACGCTTTTTGACATGGCTGTGAGGACGTACTTGTAGTATGGGTGCTTGCTGGCTACCTCATTCAGCTCCTTCACAATAGTGACCTCTTCCTTGATAGCATCCTCAACCTGTGATACAAGCGCAGGGTCTGCATTTTCGTTAATCAGCTGTGCATTACAAACTGGGACACGAAGAAAAAACTGACAGCGAGCTCGGGGCGTAGAGTGGACGCGAGAGAGAAGACCTTGAGCTGTGGCAACGGCGCGCTCGAGACGCTGGATAATCTGGGTGAGGTTATCACGAACGGCGGTCTCTTCATCGAGCTTCTCCTGGAGGTGGGAGAAGATGGAGGGATCGAGCAGAGGAGTGTCGGAGGACATGATGGCGGTTTGAGGGAGGGTGAATGAGGCTCTGCGGATGAGGCTCTGGAGAAGATGGAGGTTGGAGCTACGCTAGTTGTTTGTTTATTCAGATGACGGGCGATAGGTATTTGCCTAGCACGAGGTTGCGATGATCACGGAAGGAATCTACAGCGAGAGAATGGAGGTGCAAAGGATATCTCTCTTTTAGCTACGGAGTACAATCACTTTGATTCAGTCATCGACATCACAAATCGTAACACACTACAGGATCACGAAGATGGAGAGAGTTCTTCCTCACTGCCCAGGCAAGCCCGAGCAAGCAACGAAAAACAATGAGCTCATAAAGTGCATTCGCGTCACCTGGAGGCAGTGTAATACCAGGGACACTGTGGGCGGAATCATGTGCAAGCACAGCGGAGACCACCCGAGTTTCAAAAATAGGAATAATCACGATTGATGTCCTTAGACATCTTTCAGAGATTAAACTGAAAAGAACAGATACTACACTTGATCTAAGCCAAAAGGCAAAGAGAGCTAAGGAGAAAAGAAGAAAGGAAAAGCGTAGCTTGGAGGGGCAAGGCGAGATTATATACTGGATCTGAAGGCGGTGAGAGGCAGAGTGATCTGGAGAGTGGCAGAATTTGAACCAATGAAAAATTGGTATTTCAGCAGGCTAGGGGAGGAAAGAAAACTCGGGACCTTGACCCCAAGCGATGAAAATATCAGGTAAATTTAGCCTAAGCTTAGGGCGCTCTTTACTGAGTTTATTTTGGCACCTTTTATCAAGGTTCGGTGTTTCTTGCCCCCTGAGGGCAGGCTGAGGGTGCTGCCTGTTAATTCACAGTGGGTGGGAGCGCTCCACCAAGAGTGAGAGCGCAGGCAGAAAAGCTTCGGAGAACGGCCTGAGGCTGCATATGCTTTGTGGATTGATGCCTCAGAAGCGAATTGCATGGTGACACCAGAAGAAGCTTTCTGTGAAGCTGAGATGAGCCAGTCGTCTATGGGTATTGGCGTACACAAATGCGAGCAAGCGCTTTCGTACCGAAGTGTAATCATTGCAAGCCACTTCAGAATCGAAGTATGAAGAACAGAGATACAAACCAAAAGTTTGACAATGAAGTATCGCATTTCACGACCTCGTTTTCCCAACAAGAATCCACAAATTTCGCCTCATATCGAACCCAATTTTCCAGCCAAGGCGAAGCTCATTCCGTCGATTCGACCTGCCTTTCCTGTGATGTTGCCCTGATGCAGCTTGCTTGCCCAAAGCTTTGAGCTATGCTTCCTCCAGGCCAACCAAGATTCACATCCTGACCACTAGAGACGACTTTCATGTTCACCATCTGCAGCCTTGACAAAGGTCTAAGTGTGCTCCGAGTTCCAATGCCCGCCAAGCTTCAACGCCGACTGTTGGTGGTGCTCGTGGAATGCCCATTGTGTGTTACGCCGTTTCGAGAACTTCTCACCAGGAAAACCGGCCAGTCCGATGCATGCATTCCCAGCTCTCCCAATGGTCTCTGATATTGGATACTATCGTTATGCATACTTCATGCGTTCTCGAAACGGATGGTCTGAGGACTCCCGATGCGGCCCGAAGGTGGGTTTCTGGCCTGAGACACCGTTGGCTCTAAAAGTGATCAACCAACGCATTCCAATATTTGGACGGCATCATTGGCGTTTGTCCTCAGCTAATGGTCTAGCTTTGACGAAAGCATGAATTCATCCCCCGCAAGATATATACGAGCAATGCCCAACCCCTTGCCAAGCAAACGTCAAGCACCGAAGGACCAACAGGTGAAATATTGGTCAAGTGATGGTCTCGTTCAAGCTGGAAGACACCAAGTGGTCGACTAACAAGTCAAAGCTTGGACGATATTCGACCAGAGAAACGCAAGGAAAAGCGCAACGACCAACGATTTTGCTTCTGAGCACCTCATGTAAGGAATGAAAGACATGAGGTCAAGGTTTGTCACATATCCGCGGAACCTTCGATGCAACCTGACGGAATTTGCTAGAAGTCATTATCTTTTAATAAGGGGTGCAAATTTGCGAGCGTGAATCCTACTGTATGTGAATGCCTAAATGTTTGTCTGTAGCACATGCTTCTCCCGCGCTTCTAGAAGCAATGGTTCACCAGTTCCATGGCTGAGGGTTGTCAACACCTTAAGCTCCGTGCTTCCTGATATGGCAAATGATATTCAGCCTGAAGAAAGGGAAACACCCCTTTCAGAGATTAAAGGGCTGTTTGGGAAGGAGCAATACCTAGGACCCGCCCTGTCGGAACGGTTGGGAAGGATTGTGGTGCTGTTGGTTGGTGGTACCTGCCATGAACAATATGAAGTGGCTTAGTATTGTTCTTCAGCGCCCACCTCTAGAATGGGAACATGAAGAATAGCCACAACTCCAAACCCAACATGCTCACAATTGAAGCTGTGATATATGATTGATATCTTGAAGTTGATGTCATAATATGATATCCAAATTCGATACAAAAACAGCCAATTCCCTCCGATAATTGAACATCTCAGCAAGCTCTCAACCTCAACTTGACGAGCAAACCTGCAATCTTCATATCGACATCTCTTCACAGTTGAATTTCTGTCACCATGTTAGTGACTAAGTCTCTGAAGATCTGGGGCCTACTCTTTAGTGCTGCATCTGTTCTGGCAAGCCCAATTGTCCTCGAATCTCTGGATGAGACCCCTGCAGACTGGCAGGAATCCGACGCAGCAGATCCTGATCAGATCATTGACTTCTCTATTGGCCTCCAGCCTGAAGATAGCCAACTACTTGATACTGCTCTCTATGGAGTCTCAGATCCCGACCATCCCAATTACGGCAAATATCTCTCACGGGAATCTGCCAAAGCACTACTTAATCCATCCGGAGAAGCTACCCTGTCCGTCAAGCGTTGGCTTACAGATGCCGGAATCCCTGAGCGCCATGTCCGTGACGAGGGCGAATGGCTTCATGTGCGCACGACTGTCAGTCAAGCCGAAGGCATGTTGAGCACCCGCTTCTCTGTCTTTGCTCGCGACAATGAACGAATTGTCAGAACCAGAGAGTACTCAGTTCCTCATGAGATCGTCCACCACATTGCAACTATCCAGCCCACCACTTTCTTTCCTATCTTCGATAAAGAAGGAAATATCGATGACTCCGGGCTCAGACTCACCAAACGAGACGACAAGTACGGAAAGAAGCCACCAAAGGATGGTAATAATGGTGGCCCGGGACCCATCAACTTGGAGAAGTGCAAGACGGAACTGAAGCCTGCCTGCATTCGAGAGATCTACAAGATGCCAAAGAACTATCCAAAGGCGGAGAAGGGCTCCTTATACACAGTTGTCAGCTTCCTCAACGTAAGTATACTTGGCGTCCGGGTAGGCTTTTTACTGATGGATGTCAGATGACTGCTCAAAACGCGCAGCTCCAAGAGTTCTTCCGACGCTTTGCCCCTGACCTCGAGGGCGTTACTTTCCGTAATGCATCCGCAGCAGGTGGAGAGAACCCACAGAGTGACAGAATCCGAAGCAACGAGGGGAATTTGAACACCCAGTATGCCATCTCTTTGGCACACCAAGTTCCAGTAGAACACCTTACCGTTGGAGGCTTCAATTACGACTTCAATCCAGATTTGGAGTGAGTATCTTTGGGAGCATCTACATAGCCGCCACTAACTGATATCACAGCTTGCAGAAGGTGCCTGGAGACTTCACTCGATCCATTGAGAATTGGCTCGGATTGGCGGAGTATCTCTTGAACCTACCAGACAAGAAGCTTCCCCAAGTCGTCTCCATCTCGTGGGGAAATTACGAGCAACATATCCCCAAGGCATATGCCCGACAGGTTTGCAACAAATTCGGTCAGATCGGCACACGTGGTGTCTCAATCCTAGTTGCAGCTGGCAATTTTGGCGTTGGTGTCTCGTGCCAGTCAAACGATGGAAAGAACTCTACGAAGTTCCTCCCGACTTGGCCCAGCGTCTGCCCATATGTGACATCCGTTGGCGGAACAGAGAGCAACAGTCCCGAAAGGGCTTGGTTGGATACCGAGTACGATCAATCTGGCGGCGGCGGCTTCTCAGATCTCTTCTCCCGCCCTGCGTACCAGGACAAGGCCGTGAAAGACTATCTGAAGAAGAACGAGAAGAAATGGAAGCAATGGAAGAACTATATCAACAAGGACGGAAGAGCGTTCCCTGACGTTTCTGCTCTCGCAAGTGGCCATCAAGTTATGGTCAATGGTCAACAGTTCACTGCAGGTGGAACCAGGTAAGTTGTGTGTTCGTGGAAACGTGCCTAATCAAAGTACCTGACATAATGGCTATAGTGCGGCGGCCCCTACAGTCGGTGCGATAATTGCTTTGCTCAACAACGAAAGGTTCAAGAAGGGCAAGTCTGCGATGGGATTCCTGAACCCCTGGCTCTACAAAACTGGCCAGGCAGGATTTACCGAGTAAGTATCCGAATAGTTGACGTCGTTGAAAAGTCGCTAACCCAAATTTCAGCATCTTGGAAGGAAAGACATCAGGCTGCCCCGGCGTTAGTCTGGAAGGATTCCCTTCACCCGAAATTCTCAACGCGGGATGGGATGCCGTCAAAGGGTGGGATCCCGCGACTGGCTTTGGAACCCCGCGATTTGATAAGCTGAAGAAGCTTGTCACTTAGGAAGAGCTGGGTACCAAGAAGGATGGCGGATTGTTTGAGGAGCGGCCGGAGGTAGAGAGTGACTGTAGCGATATGCTCTGAGGCACTGATGTGAGGTGATTACAATGTACAAGAGGAGGTCAAGGCGTATACATAATTCGATTCTAGCTAATCTCTAAGAGATATAACATAGGCAACACGGACAATTCTGCGACAACTATGTTCATGTTACATCTTCTGTAGCGAATGCAATAGTATTTAGCTAATGCCTTAAGATCCAAAGACCTTGGACCAGTCCTGCTTCTTGAAGTATTCCTCAGCAGTGCTAAGCTTGGGTGCAGACTTGAGCTAAACTGGAGTTAGTGATTAGGTGACAGGAAAAGCAATTATGAACTTACATCACGAGGGTGAACCACAGTTGGGTCATCTCGACCCTCGTAGCCAAACTCATTAAAGTAGGAAAAACAGTCAATCATCTCGCCCAACAACTCGTCAGACACACCGGG
This sequence comes from Fusarium pseudonygamai, assembly GCA_013186785.1. NCBI lineage: Eukaryota > Fungi > Ascomycota > Sordariomycetes > Hypocreales > Nectriaceae > Fusarium > Fusarium pseudonygamai. The sequence goes on along the minus strand of JAAQRH010000490.1, from coordinate 7,836 downwards.
GGGGATAGCATTGTCATCCTTGATGGCCTTTGACGGGATACCAGTCGCCTTTGTGAAGGTAGCAGCGATGTCATTGGCGGATAGCCACTCTCTGTAGGCGATGAGGTTGTGGCCCGCAGGCTCCTCAATGATGAGTGCCTTGACGAAGGGACCGGTATCCTCTTCAGGGGCGATGTAGGGGAACTTTGTGTCGACGTCAAGAGTTGAGACGAACTGAGCGACTCCATCGGCGTTCTAGACACACATTAGCTGGGTTCGCTTACTGTGAATAAATCAGGGACCGACCTTGAAAGGCTGATTCGGCGGCAAGAGAACGAAATTGCTCAGAAAAAGTCCAGCTTGGTAGACACTTGTCTTGGCCCACAGATCAGGTTGCTCCTTTTGAGCATACTCCGTCGCACGAGCCTTGCCATCAAAGTGGTAGACACGAGTATATTTACCCTTAGACCACTTCTCCGAATGAGACAAAGACGAGAGAATAAAGCGCTCGAGGGTGGGGACTTTGGCAGCAATGTCAATGACATTCTTCAGCTGCTGTTCTTCATGCTGAGCGGCCCAGTCATTGAGGGCCTGACCAGGCTTGGTCTTGGATCTGTTGGACTCGTTGTAATAGAGACCCCAGAAGTCGCTGACAGCGAAGATGGCGTGAGCACCCTCAAACGCTGCCTTCAGAGTATAAGGGTCGTCGAGATCGGCTTGGACGACTTCAGCGCCCTTGGAGGATAGAGCTTTGGCTTTGGCGCTGGACGTGTTGCGGGTGAGGGCGCGGACCTTCCAGCCTGGCTCGGAGAGGAAGACTTCGGTGACGGAACCGCCTTGATTGCCTGTGGCCCCGAGAATAACGATGAGCTTTGAAGCCATTGCTGAAGTTGAGACGGAGAGTTGAAGTTAACTTGAGTGAATAGAATAGAATGCTGTTGAGTGAAGTTGATGAGTGCTGTCTGAGTCGAGGGAAGACCTCCTTATATACCCAATCTCATGACAATGATTGACTACATATTAGTGATGATCAATCTGCAGCTCTGCTTTATCAGCATGAGTTGAGTCTCTTGCTGTGCATCATTGTCATGTCGTTATTGAAGTTGCTGGCAGCGGATGCCGCTCTTGGACCCATAATTGTCCGCTCTGCCGCTCCGAGAGTGGGTCCGGAGCCGGCGTAACAAACTCAATCTCATTATCGTTTTCGAATGACGGAGGAACTGACCCCCGACTCTCCAGTTCTTTTTCGTGGGCGATTTATGAGTGATTGTCTGATGTGATGTTTGCTTGATCAATGGCATTCACAGATCTAGTCGATAGACTCTGTCCGTCACTCTAGCCCTTGATGGTTCAGTATAGCAGTGTGCAATGGTTAATCACTGTCTGTTGAAGTTGGATATAAAAAGGACCGCAATAGCCAAGTTCCCAGTAACTCAACAACAGAAAATTCAACATTATAGCTATTCAATTAAATAAAGCTAACAAAGCCACTAGAAGAAAAGACTCTTAAAAATAAACCACTCTCGCCAAACAGCAAAACAAGTCACATCATGGCTTTTGACCCCACACTTCCAATCTACAAGCACGATATCCCCAAGAAGTTGGTCAAAGACAATACCAAGCTTGACGAAGCACTCATTGACATTTTCGGAGCGTGGGACTTTAAATTCGTCAATCGCTATGACGCAACAAAGGAAATGATCACAATCGAAACCAATGATGATAAGTCAATGGACTTGAAGAAAAAGCTACAAGAAAAGGGAGCTCTGGAGCAAGACTAGCCTTGTTGATAGTGAGAAAATGGAATAAAGGCGCTTGATTCAACAGTGCAGCAGTGAATTCGATTATTATGAAGGCACAGAGTGAAGTGACTGGTACCTAGGAATGACTGTATCCTGATCACATATCGAGAGTATCATGCGAGATTCAGTGTGCTTTGAATCGAGTATAAATATCGCGTCGACTGTATATATAACCTTAACCAAACCACTAACTAAGCTAAACCACCAAGGCCAAAACAAAGACGATCGCCATGGCTCCCGAGTACGAAACAACCTTTAGCCGGACTCTTCCCTTCACGACCCACAAGATTCCCCAAGAACTGGTAAAGAATGAGCAAGAGTTTTACAAAGCTCTCTGCGACAAATTCGGCGCCTGGACATGGGTATGCGTGAAGAAAGAGGGAAAGTATATCGTTGAAACAAATAAGGAGGCACACGAAGACTTGAAGAAGGATCTTCAGGACAAGGGCGTCTTGAAGGGTGATGAACACCTGATTCAAGCCGCTTCTTGATTCAGAGCGGATATAGATATGAGGGTCGGGGCGGAGACAATAGAGAGCCCGCACCAATGATTCGTAATTTAGAAATTTTGATATCAGCTAATTAATTACAAGGTCTTGAAAATGTAGCGCCAGTGTTTGGCTTATCTCACGGCGGGTGACGTTTGACATGAGCGGCCCTTGTCCGCTCCCACTTCCCGTCCTCGTTCCGGGCAGCTCACGTAAGATTGAGCAGAGAGAGGTCTTCCTCCTAGACACTCTACACTTACCTGTAGATGCAGATACCCGTACTCCCATAAGGAGCCAGTTCCCTGAAGCCACTCTCCTATGCCACCATTTGATATGAGATCTCGCTGATAGACTTTTGATCCTGTGTCAATAGATAGTTAGGCCATGGATCTGTCACAGTGTTACATACCGCTTTGGGGTTTTCGTATCCGCCCCCGCGTCTCCTATAGAACATATAATATAGGCGTTATGATATCTGCCAACCATTATGATCGAGCTGTTACATCATACCTCTCTGATTGAGGCGCAAGCTGTCACAGATGTCAGCTGGTGAGCTGACTTACATGGCCAGGTCGGATATCCGACATCCGTTCCAGTAAATAGGCAATTAGGTTTATATTGCAATGTACAAGTTAGCACCCAGCGAGTCTCTAGGACGGTACCTGACCAGAGGCAGGCATGCTGAAGAGCCCCATTTGTATACAATTATAAGCACATGGCGAATATTGAGTCACGATATACGTTGCAGAAATTCGTCAAGTCACTAGTGGTATATTCTTAACCATATTTCCTGATTCCTTGAAGATATAATAAAAAACATTGAAGCCGTGTAGTGTTATACAGTTAGTAGGTAATCCCAATTTGCCCTGACCCTTTATGCCAATACGCCTTTACTCCGTTAACCAACGTCATTACAATTTCATATTTTAGTGTCGAGGCTCAAGAATGTGTAAATAGTCGCCGCATAGGGTCGAGAAGGAAATATATGTCTCGTTCTTGAAGTCTGTCAAGACACCACCGAGTTGATCCTCTGGTGCTCCCGAATCGGGATATACTGTCTTGTAAACCCACTTGCGTCCGTCAATGAGCTTCTCAGTGATGGGCGCATCTTGCCTCGTAGCTTTGAAGCCAGCCTGCAACAGAGGCATGGCGTAGGGGTGGAACCAGTACTTCTTGAAGTCGGAGATGAGGTTTCGCTTGCTGCATGTGGCGTGGTAGAAGCCGAAAATGCTGCGTGTAGCTACGTTTGTGTCGAGATATAGGCTGCCTACCCAGTCACGGGCGGACATTGTGGCCAGCTCGGCGGGGAGAGATTTGAAGACCTTGATGAGAGAGTGGTACACGTTCGATGGCATCTGGATGCGATAGGGCTTGAAGTTCTTGCCTACATCGTAAACATCCTTGAACATGGTCGCTGTGTTGTCCGAGTTGTTGTAGTTGAGCTTGTTCATCCATCTGTGGGCGAAGCATCCAGTCTGCACGAAATCTGACTCGAAATCGATGGCAGCATGGTACTCGGTGATGTTCTTTGTCTCGATAGCGGTAGCATTGTCGCCCATGCTGGCCATCATGTACTCATTCTCAAGCTGCTCGGCGCGAGAGAGCTCCTGTCGCGCATAGAGTCTAGCGAGGTAGATCTGATCCGACGTCTTGTATTTAAAGTTGGGGTCGAAAGTCTCCTCCAAACTGGCAATACCAGCGTTGATAAAGTTGCGCAGGTCTCCGACTGGTCCAATGACACTTCCTGAATTGAAGTACTTGGCGTCGCGATATGTGACATCACCGCCGCCAGTCTTGGGACCATAGACATTACCAGGGAGATGGGATCCGGGGATCTTGGTGCACTGGGCCTCACGTAGGGCTGGCCAACACATCTTGTCGGCACCCCAGAATAGAGTTTGCTTCAGCCCGCGTTTGTGGGCTTCTTCAACGGTTATGCCAAAACGGTCAGCCAACCGGCGGTCGGCATCAGCAGCAACCTTAAAGTAGCGCTCAATCACAACCTCGACGGGCAGCTGGGCCATGACATCGTATCCATCACCGAAGAATACGAGGTCGTCATCGTCACCGCCCTGGGGAAGTTCGTCGAGGTACTTCTTGATCGAGTACAGCTTAGCTGTGTGCGCTGCGGAAGCGTTGTATTTACCCTCGCCCTTCCAGCCGACCATGTACGGGGCGGGATATCGGTTTACAAGGGCGGAGGTGACGATGGCGCAGAACATATCATTCGGATTCGAGGCGGGCAGCAGGAAATGCAGCTGCGACGTCTTGATGACCTTCTTCTTTGGCTTCGAGGGCGCATGGACCGATGGTGAAGCCCCGGTCGATTTGGATCCAGACGATAACCCATGTGAAGGTGTCCACTGCGCAAGTGTCAGTTTTTACGAGGCAGCAAATGAGGGCGAGGCGTGAACGGAACCCACGGCATCTGAATAAAGGTAATAAGTCTCAAAAAGGATAAAAAAGACCAATACGCATGCAGCCACCATCGCCGTTCGGCGGTAAGGCGATGTTTTTTCCGACATGGCAGCGATGGCCATCTTTTTTTACTCTCAACACACAAGAAGAAGCGAATGAATGAATGAATGACTGATGCAGGAAGAAACGAGCGACCCAGGGAGACTTAAAACATTGTGTTAAGTAAGGATCTCCCCAAGTAAATATAGATAAAGATAGGGGTTGCGTGTTAAACTTGATCAGGGAGAGAAATCGATAGTACACTACGTAGTAAGGGGGATGGCGTACAATACCCCACTTGTCCAATTTCAGATCTGATGTAAGCTCCAAGATTCGCTGTGCAGCGGTCTTTGGGCTCTTGTCAGCGTGCCATGGCGTCCTTAGCACGCCCGTTGGCGTGTTTTTTTAAGTGCAGCCGTTACAGGTACAGGGTCTCTAATCACTTCACGTGATGATAATCGTGTCTGAGCCAAAGAGATTCTCTTTCTCTCTCTCCAAAGAAGTTTTTAAAAAGTGGACGGGTATGACGAGAGTTCAATTGATACGAAACTTCAGCCCTGTTTCGACGTTACAGTTGGACTCTAATTTATAGCCTTGTTAGGGTCCCGCACCCTGTAGCATCGACCCTATATGCCGATCAATCCTGGACCGAGATTGAGATGGTCTGTCTTTCCCTATCCCTTCGAGTTTCAGATTTTTCCTTCCGTTTTCATGTTGGCCCTGGACCCCACTACCTTTCCGCCGATTTAGTGATGATGGTGCCTGAAGCTGTACCCACAGCGGGGTATCTCGCTACAAATGCATGATATCTGCAAAGAGTCTCTGAAAGCAATTTTAAAAGAGCTTTGAACCCCCAGAGACAAACAGAATAATTGGTAGGGTATCATCGCTCCAAGTGACAGTAGAATGTTTCAATCATGACGATATAGAAATCGCTGGCCATTCCTGCCCTCTGGCCGAGATATCCGGTAGCCTTCCTGCGACGGCCGCTGGAATTCTAGGATCACTGGCTTTGGCGCGTGCTGGTCACAGGTAGGTTCTGAAGAGTATGGGGGCGGAGGAGTCGGACCGTTGTGCGATGCAGTTTGCAATTGGTAGGAGTTTGCGTTCTTTTCAGATGTTGAGTAGTATCGGCTCGGTGAGTTTGTCATTGAGTTTCCTGATAGGAAGCTCTTGATATGGTTCATGACGATCGACATGGTTGCAAAGTCAGATTTGAGCAGGGTTTGTGAGATGATGATAAGTGAAGCGGTGATGCCAATGATACAGTGGCAGTGACGAATACAATGGAATGGTCTATTCGAATTATCGTCTTCTCAATTGAAGACTGAGACTTTATATAAGACAAATTCGTTATTTTTGGAGTCGTTGTCTCGACTGATCAGCATCATCCTCTACGTAGCCTCGATGTTAGTCGTCGTGGCTTAGCTCGCCCAATATTCCGATTCCGGCTTATCCGCCCCTTCACCACTCGCCAGCTCGCCAATCGCAAAGTGCGAGTGACGCTTATCCCTTCAACACGCGTATTGAATGGGTGTGCTGCGGAATCCCGATAAGGCTGACATTCTCCTGATAGTGCGTAAGACGCGCCGCAATGAGCTCCATCGAGGATAGTTGCTGTTCTGGGCAACGGCTTCGACCACGGCGATCCTACTTTTTGTCAGTTGCTCCGAAAGGGAGGTCGGGAGCTCCGCGGAGGAATCCGTTGACGTTTGAGTTCATGGGGAGCTTAGATTTCACTAATTGATGCAGATCAAACTCAAGATGATTGTTACTCTCGGCACTTTCAGTCATTGCGTCATTTGAAACATACTTCAGCTCGAGTACAACCATCACGTTGATGGTTGCTGTATTCATCATTCTTAGCTGTTCTAAACACCCTATTCTTCTATCTTTACAGGACGATACACAAAATAGTCAAATTCTGCCAACTTGCCATTCCCGTTCAAGTCCGAACAAGCCATCCCAACAAACGCGCCAGTGAAAGAACCCCCAGAACCTCGTGAACCACAGCTGCACTCGTCTGAAAGTTGAGAAGCGTCCAAGACGGGTCCGTACTTCTCAAGTGGCTTACCGTCGACAGAGTAATAGAACTGCAACTCTGACTCCCTTATAGTGAGTGCCAATTTGACTTTTCCTGCTGCTGGGAGACTAATCGGATCAAGATGGTGAATCTGCAGTGATCCTGTAGGCCACGATTCTTCCGAGCTCATGATGGATAAGAGTCTCTGGCCATCTTCATTAGCTGTGATGTGAAGATAGAAAAAGTTGAAACGGCTGTAATAAGCAGTCAGGCCCGCAAACTCGCGTTCGTTTTCAGGTTGGAAGTCGATGACTGTCTCGGCGTTGTAGGAGAAATGAGTCTGGCGACGAGCCACCAGAGCTTGTTCGAACCAGGAACCGATAGCATCACGCCCGCACAGGACCAATTTTCCATTTGTAGAGAAGATTTTCTCTGGCTCTGGTGTGCGAAGCCACTGAAAATCGATAGGCAAACCATCGTCGAAAGTGTATCGAATTTCTCGCCAGTGGTCATCTTCATTTCGTGTGCCCGGCACATTAACCAGTGTCGAAGGAACTGGTCCATTCTTGATATATAACCATCCATCATCTTTCCAGAATGCCTCTTGAATAGCTGTTTCTCGCCCAAGAACACTCCGGCTTTTCTCTGTTATCGGTCGACTGAGAAGATGAACCAGATATGTTCTTCCGTCTGGTGTCTCAACAAGATCGCCATGCCCTGCGCGTTGAAGTTCTGCTGATGGAGACTCTCTTGAGGAAAGAATATACTTATCCGGGTGTAACTCGTAAGGGCCCCAGATACTTCGAGATCGAGCAAGAGTGCATGAGTGATCGTATGAAGTTCCACCTTCAGCTGTAAGAAGATAATACCACCCGTTCCGTTTATAGATGTGCGGCCCCTCTGTTATACCAATTTCAGTCCCATCAAAGATCTTCTTCTGTGGACCAATAAGCTTTCCAGCTTCTGGGTCAAACTCCTGTAGCATGATGCCACAAAAATGATCTCTGTTTGGAAAACGGTGGTCTCTCCTCTGATTGACCAACCATTTTCTCCCATCATCGTCGTGAAATAGTGAAGGATCGATACC